>SCDZ01000936.1:0-18517 GCA_004143845.1 Drosophila lacertosa | reverse complement strand
GTAGCATTGTGTTAAGCTAATTTAGTCTAAGATGAACATCAGTCGATTAAAGTTCTTTGTCAAAATTACAATTGTTTTTAATTTATTAAAACAATAAATTTAATTTTACCTTATATCATTGAATATAAATTGCATTTTCATTTATTTTAGGTTAAGAAAACAAGGTACTTTTATCTAATGCAATTTTTAAGTAGAAAAATAATGCAAATGCAAGAGTATTGTAGTTATAACACAGTAAAAGAGCACTGCATTTATTTTGTATTAATATTTTAAATGGCATCTGTGTCATGTTTTATGAAGTCACAAAAAAGCGTTCCCAGTCTGCAATAAAGTTTTTCAATCCGTATCTCTTATCGAGTTATCTGCAGTTTTATAAAGTTCATACCTCGGTCCTAACAATTAGATTTTAATAATGTAAAGTTATTCAGCTGAGATTCAAATACTGAATAGTTTTAAATAAAATGCTTCTAAAATTCGGCACTAAATTTTGAAAGTGTCACTTTGTATTCTCAATGACTTTAGTCAGGTAGTTTGCACAGGCCAGCAATAAAATTTCGCGAACATAAAGCGATGGAAATGCGGTACAGTAGATCATAGGTTTCCAGGCTTCTTATGAGGCTTCATATGTAATGGGTTGACAAGTCTGATCCTTACAACTCAAACTTCAAAAAATCCCATGTGTCAGAAAATATTCAAATTTTTACTCCCATAAGCTAGGTTCGTGAGATTTTAAATGAAAAAGATATGCCATTTGCGAACGCGAATAAGAAATGTCAACATGTAGTATAATATCTTTCTTTTCACAAAAATATTTAAATTGTACTCTTAAAACACATATTCTTATTATTAATTTTATGTGCCTACGGTATTAAAGTTGCGCGAAATAAGTAAAAACATTGCAAAGTCTAACGACAGAACCGATCAATATATTTTCTAAGAAGAAATTATTGTTTAAACTTTATAAAATGATCATTGGACCCTTAATTTAAAATAAGTTATAACATCTTAATAAAAGATTAGAAAAAAATAAACAAAATATTTTAAAACGAAATAAGAAACTTGGAAATGTTTATTGTTTAATGTTGAAACTAATATTGAGGATAACAATGAATTTTAATCCATGAATTTTTTATAAATAAAACATACTTTGTTGTTTAACAACATCTTTATTCGACCAGGCATTTCATTTACCAAGTAAGAAGCATTCGGATTGTTCAGCTAATAAACTTTTTTTATTAGCTGCTGCAATTCTTTTACTTTAAGCTGCTCCACCGACTATTGATATGCTATTTGAAGTATCAAAATTAATCGGCTGCGTGACCCGAGACGGCTCCAAACTTTTAGTTTAGCTTTTAGTTGGCATAAACCCGATGAGACAAGATTCCCCAACGATTTTTTGTAAATTCTAAAAGGGAAATTTGCGAAACTTTTAAAAAAGCTTTAGTGAACTGTGCAGTATATACATATATCGGTATTTTATCCTATTGGATAGTTCAGGAGTCATCAAAATCTTCTTCTCCAAACCGTGATATCGAATGATATGGAAAAGAGCAATAATTTTAATTTTGTATTTCCGTTAACTTATTTTATTCGAAATGGGGTCAGGACTGCACAAAACGCGCCAACCCTGACTCTCAGCTTCTCGTATTTATCTTTCTTATGTTGGCACCAATTTCATTGCTTACCTCCGCCTGTTAGACAAAACGAAATGCAGTTAGAGGAAGAAATTAGACGAAGCGTGATAGACTGCCTTTCCAGTTAGACATTTTACGTTAAGAATGGCAGCTGGCTTGCTTTTTGGCTTTAGCTATTAGCAAGATTAAGATTAAGATTTTTCGTAGTTTTATTCTAATATTTTCAGAGAGCAGCACATCCAACCGACTGACTAAAAAGATTTTGCGAAGATCATTGACATTTTCGCGTTTTTTTTTTGCAAAGCTTGTTGACTGTGCTTTAAGCTATTTTATTTTAATTAAAAAGTTAATGTATGTATATTATTGCATCTGGGCATTGATGTCGCCTTTGTTAGATTGACGAAAAAAAAAGAAAAAACATTTCAGGGAGCCACTTCGGTTCAGTTCGGTCGGACTAAGCCCTCCATGCGCACGGTTCAAGAAAAAATGCCGAAAAACCTCATTCATAGCCGACCGCTCCGTTCTACAATCGAATGGCGCGTGGAGACAAGCTCGGCTTAATCTCAACTTACAGATCGTCAGCTGTAAGAGAGGTGATCGTAACGCAGCAAAACTAAAGGCTTCGCTGACGTGCGGGACGCCAGACCTCTAGCTAAACTTCGAAGGTGTATTACCGAGAAATGACTGGCTGATGCTCGTCTGCTGCGACGAAAATGCGACCGAGGGTTAGGAGGAACTTTGTCCACATTCAGGGCACCAGTTAACTCCGATCCGATAAAGCTATTGAGAGGGATGTGCAGCAAGCCTCGAAAGGTTCTGTGCTGAATCTTGCCATAATGGAGGACGTCGCTTCGTAGCAGATGCTGGTAAAGAGCGGTGGAAGGATCTGGTAAAGTCGTCCCCTAAGGAACGCAGAAACAATGCAGCTCGCAGTTCCCACTAGAAGAGGCGGTAGTCTCGATGTTGGGCCAGCCCGTGCCCGAACTTCGGACGCGAGCAAGCCGTGGTCCCAGCGGCAGTGGACTACGGTCAGCACGGCGGCTAAGTAATATCAGGTACAAGGCGTCAAAGCGACTTCGTGGATACGATGTCTTTCCTCTAGGAGCCATGGTTGACAGGTAGCTAAGTCCGTGAACTAAATAGCGGGTCATATAAGTTGTTATATGACCGAGTAGGTGAAGCGCAGCTAACCTCTTTGAGTAATTTCGGAACTAAGCCGATAAGGAACCGTTTCTGCCGAAATGCTTACAAGCAGTTAGTCATCAGTTTTGATGCTAACGCCCATTACACTATCTGGCGTAATAGTGACGTAAATAAGAGGATGAGTATCTCCTTGACTAGCTTTTGCAAAGTCAAATAGATATTGCAAATAGAGGGTGAAGGTCCATTTATATCATCGCAACCTGAGATGATGCTGTATATTTCATTCTGATTAGCAAAAGCATGACCGACTTCATTATAAATTGGCAAGTTACCGATGAAGCATCGCTATCAAATCACCAGTATATCAGATTTGATTTACCTGACCAAGCGGAGCGCCATGCCAGCTTATTTTAACCCGAAAATAAAACAAACTGGGACTTATTTAAGGCATTTGTTACTTCAAAAGTTGACCACCTTTTACCCAGCTTTAAATCTATTGAAGAGATTAAAATGGCTTCAAGATGTGCTTCTTTCATCATATCATGACAATGCAAGACTGCAAAAAGGTATTGGCCACGGGATCATCTAATGGTGAGGGCTTCTGAATAAAACAGATTGTTCTTAACATTTACAATATTCTGTAATTGACAATTCTAGCGAGGGTGTGATGACCGTCATTTATCCAGATGCGGTAGATCTCGCCAACACAAACTGAACCAAAGATCTTGCGAAGAATTTCTTTGTCGAACATTCTAAAAGCAGCTATATCAGATTTGTCTCTCAGGACGATACAGAACCACTGGAAGGATGAGCCCAAAAGAGCACCTGTTGGCATGTAGTATACTTTGCTTGATCTCTAGGCTTAAATTGTTGCCTAAGGTCATAGCACATGCAAGGTAAATGAACTTCTTGACGGACGCTGTCTCCGATACTTTCCCTTGGCCATATTGACTGCTAGACGTATTCCCCACCAATTCCTTTTCGATAGCTCCAAAAGCTTTAGTTACACCACGCTTGATGCGACCAATGATATCCATATCATCGGCGTATCCAAGAAACTGGACACATCTATTTGTCAGTATTGTGCAAGACCGATGTACTACAGCTATAGATATAGTATATATTAGTACTATAGATATACCAACATCAGACATTGCTGCGCATAGACGCTCTCGCCGTGAGCTATCGAAAGCGGCATTGTACTTGACAAAACATTGTAGTTGGGTTTACACATCTTCTCCAGAAGAATCTATGAAATGTTCATCAATAGAGGATTTGCCAGATCGGAGAGCGCACTGATAAGGTCCAATCAGTTGATAGGTACGTGGTTTCAACCACTTACACAATACAAAGACTTATGTCACTATAGTTGGTGCGCAAGATCAACAGCGGTTCCAAGTTCGTTTAGCAGATGAATTAATAAATCCACCTTATGAACTGATCGCCACCAGCCTCGAACAGTTTAGCCGACATGGCGTCAGCATCTTAGTTTTCTTTTTGCTACCTAGACTTCGGAATGACCTGGGATCACGTCATTACCATCGATTGGGGTTATTGGATCATCTTCTCCAATTGCTCCCTTTGCGAGAAATGATCCATCCATAATTTCAGCAAGGTCTTTGCATCTGCGACCAAGTTTTCGTTATCATCTCTGCAGGCAAGCACTCCAATCTTAAAACCATGGGTCAGATGGTGAATATATATAAATTATTGTTCTTTCAGTTGGCTGTATGATTTCATAGACTGTATGCTACTCCCGTAATAGAATCCGCAATTATATTTCAAAACTAGTTTTTAAAAATATATGTATAGAAAGTGGGTTACTTATTTAAGGTCACTGTTACTGTCGTCCTTTGTCGATCTGCCGACACCCGACTGCAAAGTTTTGACTAGCTTAACCATGCTCCTTTTTAGCTCTGAATTATAGCTAAAATGAACAATATCTAATTTAATAAAAATAACCAAGGATTAAAATGAAGAATTTTTAATTTATGTGAAGGTATCCAAAACTCAATACGAGAATATTTTTAATTTTTACACTACCTCTTGCCTCTGAGATATGCTTAAAGTAAATCCTGTCAAAAAAACAGACGGTTATTGAAAATATGTAATTTTATCGAGTTATCGACAATAAATGTGATCTAGACAGAACTTTTTAGACTGGCGAAATATTTTTATTTTGGCTTATATATTCGAAAATAATTGTCGGATTGGCTTCAAATTTTCAGAGAATATACTTAAATGATCATTACAAAAAAGATTTTATTTATTAAAGTTCTAACTGCGTGTAACCCCTTAACAAAACAAATGATAGATTCGTATTGTCTTTGACAGACTGACATGACATATTACATATATCTGCACACATTATACACTGTTACAATGATGAGATTGAAACCTCCAAATAAATTAATTTCAGCTACGAAACGTCAAGTAAAGGATGTTTTAATTTAGATATAACTGGAATATAAGCGTCAGCGCGTCGACATTTTGATTGATACAAGTCTGTTCTTTGAGCTATTGAATATTGTGAGCAGATTGATAAGGCTTCTAAGGAGAATTCATATTTCATATGTATTATACTTTATATAAAACTTTACTAGAATAGATCATATTTTACAACATATAAATTAACACGTGCAAAATTGGTTGCAGTTTGCCCTGTATGTTCGATGTTAGTAATATGGAAGAAGTTAATCTGATATAAAAAGTTATCGTTTATATATATATATTAAAATTAAAATATACATATTATTAATTAAAATAGAGCTCTATTAACAAACCCGTTTTTGAGTTTATGGGAGGATTTTTATTAAACGCACTATATCATTGTGCAAGCATTGGCCTTGTTACAAAAAATTAAATAAATATAAATGTAAGTTATGTTGAGCATTATGGTGTCAGGGTTTAATTTATAAGTCGTTCTGGAAGTTATTGTTCATAGTATAAAATAACTTTCTCGTTAAGTAAAATGCGAAAACTGCGATGTCTATAATTGAGTATATTTAATCGTGTTGAATTGTATCTAACGACAGCTCACGGCATCTTAGTTGAAATGAAATATGAAAATTACTAGAAATTTGTTGTTATTTAAATAGTTTGTAGCTTATTATACTATTGATCAGTATTTATTAAACTATTAAAAATTGATGCTGTATGAAATATTTTTATATTTAATTTTACAAATGGATTGCTTGGTTGTAAACATTTTTTTGCATTTTTAATTATATGCATACATATTTACACACATCAATATTCTTTTAATATACATATATTGTTTTAAGTTGCGGTTTTAGTTCTGGTGGTATAACTGGTGCAGGTTCCAGTTTTCGTGCCACCAAACGCCTAAAACGACCACTGAATTGTTTGCGAAATCCTTTAAAGCTGATTTTTTCATTAGCTACCAACATATCCTAAAAGAAAAAAGTTCAATTATAAATACTTCCTTTAAAAAACAATTAATAATTTAAGTAAAATAAATGCACATATATATGATACAAAAGTATACCCTGTAACTATTTAAAATATAGTAGATAAAAAGATGTAATGGTTATGGAAGAAGAATACATCTGTGCCTTTTGAATTGTATATATATTTAATCACGACGGAAGTCTTCGGCTTTCTTATAATTAAGATTTAAATATATATAATATGGCGTGAAATTTGAATTGGAAAATTATGCTGCGAAAAATTTTTAAACAGAGAAATGGCGCTTTCTGTAATTCTATATAACTGATGATTGAGATCGATGTCTTCAACGTTATTGTTCCTTAAAGGCAAGAATAGCTAAAAAAACTAGAAGACTATTTGTATACAAGCAATTGTGTGTAGTTTTGTTGGCGTATTATTTTTTATTATTTATTTATTATATAACATTTGTACCTAAATATAAGCATGTATCAAAATATTTTCGTGTTTGACGTACCGGATTTAAATGATAGATATGAGGTGATGGTGCTTTTGGAGGAAACGTCCACTCCGAAATATTGGTCCCATCTGCATATCCAACTTCAGCAGTAGCGCCGCTAGTTCGGACAAACGTCACATGGTGATTGTCTTTAATTGAATTGTTGCTATTAGGTGTGGTCATATTCTCAGTGTCTTTAAAATTTCGTGGTAGCTGCTGATCATCGCCTTTGCCGTGGTGCTGCTTTAGCTCAATAACATGGGCCAAATCGTTACAGGGTTCATCGTGCTTTCGCAATTTACTTCGAACGAGACGCATTGTAAGTGTGCCAGCGTTACCTTTTACCATTTCAGAACCAAATATTTGTATAAGGCCTTCTGAAACAGGCACACTACTATATGTGATTATATAATGCGAATATTAAACTGTATATGCTATTAAATGTACCATTTGATGAAATATTAACAGAAAAGCTTAGACGGGCTAGTCGGTCAAGTTGTAAAATGTTACAAATAGCTAGAAAATTTCGCAATACAGAATTCAGTTTGACTAGAAATAATATCGATTTTCTAAATGTATGCTATCATTATTGGGTGGTTTAGGCTTGATTATTAAGCTGGCAAAACTGTTATTGATATGGTTATTTCTTGCACATTTTTGTCTTTTAATTGTTTGTTATACAACCTTTTGGCGGCAATAGTTGCTAACTGTACGCCACAAGATAATACATTTGGTTCAACAATTTTGTTCTGCCTATTTTATATGTATTTTGGTGTTAAAAGTATATTTAAATTGTTTTGAACAACACTTTCACAATTGTTAGGCAAAACTTTTTTTTCAAGTGTGTATTAAGCATTCCTCTAACGAATTACACAAATGCTGTTATACTATGTACATGTATTTATATGTACTTATATTATTTTAACAAATTATATGTCACACTTAACATGGGACAAATAAATAAATTTAATATGGGTTACACAAAGTGTATATGAACAAAAGCAAAATTATATACTCGTATTCTTAATGTCAGTCGTCACACCAATACAATATGAATCTCTCATTTTCTCTTCCCTCGTTGTTCGCTCTTATACAAACGGTGACCAAGCGGAAATATAAGTATTAATACATGCATACATATGTACATATGCACATGTACATTTTACGAACACGGAGCATTTTAACAGGTATCTATGTAAGCGTCGAACGATGTTAGGTGGTAATTCTTATTTGTATTTGATAATCATAAATTATATTTATATGGTATTAAACATATTGAATTTAGAAATTCAAGAAGGAATATCTATTTGAATTTTTCTTCTCTTTTTCCACACAGAAGGATCATTTGTTTGCTCTGAACTTTAAAAGTAACAACACATAGATTGACAATTATCAAATTAATCGATTAAAAAAAACATACTAACTCGTACTAAAAATACTAGTTTCATATATTGTTACTGACGTCACGTTCGTTTAAAAAAATGTTTTTGGGGATCAAAAAATATATAACTTTCTGATTAAGAGATCAGGTTAAATTGTGTTTCTCGTTTAACTTTAAGCATGTTTCCATTATACCAAAGGCGTTTATAGCTACCACCTGTAGAATGTAAGAGCCACCATGGTTAAAATATGTGAACCGGGTTCCTTGGGGGAATATTTTCTCTTTGAATAAAATACATGTCTTTCGAAATGTACTCAAATTCTTTTAAACGTTATTTCAATGTCCTTTATTTTTAAGCTCGATTTTAGTTCACCTTCTCTTTCATAGGATCAAGTTTATTAAAAATGGACAAAACAGTTTGTTATTAAATTTATATATATGGAATCTATTCAGGCGATATAAAACGTGAACAAATTAGCAATGTGCGTCAAACTAACATCGATTTCGAATATTAATTCCGATAACGTAATCATACTGAAGTTTTTCATGGTTTTATTTGTTAAAGTATACGTGCGTCAAAATAGCAACGGTCATTTAGCGTCGATTATCGGAGCTTTGTTCCGGCGGAGGAACCAAACTTTTGTTTTGCTTTTAAACACTCATTCAAATTAATTTTGATTCATGTAAGATAACTGTATATTAAATTAATGTTCTTTCTTTTAAGAAAATTATTTATTTTGCTCAAAATAATGGGTCAAAACATTGCCATATTAAAAATTTTAAAATGTTAGTTTTTTAGAGTCAATGGACCGATTAAAGCCTACAGTTTAACCTTATTATATTACTATTTTTGTAATACATGTAATATTTTTAAAAGATTTTACAGTGTCAAACAATTTGGGAACACCTCTATAGTTTTCGATAACAGCCTTTTTACCTTTATATACTATATAATATACGGGTAATCCAGAGCTCAGGAGCCCACCTAAGTACGATGTCTTCCAAACTTCCTGTGTTGACGTTACGTGATGTTTGTATATTGCGATACATTTTATGATTCAATAGTTGAATTAATTTGGGTTTTATCTCAGATCGATAACGACAGATTCCAAGTTCGTTGCCAGACGATTGACGTGAACTGTTCAGGTTGTTCGACTCTCAGGCAGTTGTACCTCAAATACTAGGTCAAAGTGGTATCAACGTTGTCGGTCCTATCCAATCGGACTGGTCCTTTGGGAAGCAGCAGACTGTGCACATTGGGGTATAACCAGGCTAGGTCGGCGTCCGCGAACTTGAACGAACGTGACCGGAGGTCGTACCGTGCCTTGTTAATTGCTGCGGTCACTTGTTCCCGTGCGATTTTCTTATGGAGACCCTCCTGTAGCTGCTGGGTCCGAAGGCAGGTCTGAAATACTTCCGATTTGAAGTAGCGGCCTTGGTTCGAATGGATTATATGTGAGGCATATATATCTGATCAGCTATATTTATCGATATATTGACTTAGACAAATTGATCCAGTTAATTGGGTCATATTGATTCGTCTCTCGAGGTACTATTTCTCTAGTAGAAAAATCACGGACCAAGAACGACGACCACCTGTAAAAAAATAGTTTCGCTCGGCTAACCATGACGATATAATAAAATTTTGCTACTTTTGAAAACATACCGCCCACGATTCATCTCGCTAACGCCAGGCAATAACAGAAACTGCCTCGCAGCAAGAACTACTCGTAACAAATCTACTGGAACGCAGTAGAAGCTGGCGGAAACGTTGGCAGACCTATTGTATCCCCGGGATCAATCTCTGGCTCTCAGCTTGCCGTGCTCACATTTTGTTGCCCACACGGGTGTCAAATCCGCGGCAGCCCACGTGGCATGAGAAAGAGAGCAGGACACTACACCTCGTTCAGGGGCATCTGTAATGGCGTCTCCGGCACATGTAAAGTCCGGCATTAGCGGGTATTATTTTGGATGCCGGATACAGAGCCACCTCCAATATACGACGGAACCAGACTTTGGCCCGAGTTTCAGCGACTGCTAGACGACATGGCGGAGGACTACCATTGTTGAGAGACGAAGAAGTGCCGGAAACTGTATATGAGCTTACGAGGCCGAGCTCAGCAATTTTAAGCTACATTACCGGAGACTACATTGTGCTCCTACGAATTGCTGACTGTGGCCATGCGGGAACACTTTTCTGTAAGTACCCATACTGGATACCATATGTTTCACAAGCGTTGCAAGGACGTAAGAAGACGTTATTGGACTTTGCGATGGACTTGGAACGGCTGGGTCGAGTCGTGTTCGGCGAATTGCAACCAGTAAGCTACAACAACATTATGGCACAGCAATTTCGCCTGAATTTCGACTGGGAAGCGGTTTTTCTGTACGTGCCAGACTCGTTACCGCCATGCCTGTCTCTACTTGGCCCCCGCCATATAGTGATAACCACATCAAGGTAGATTGTTCGCCACCGGAGCAGCGGCCATTTTATACGTGTGTTAAAATTGAGTCATCTGGTAAAGCGTCATATGCATGTATTTGCTCAACATGACCACGGTACCAGACGCACGAGCCTGGCCCGACATGCCATCGATACTGTATACTCGCATCCGATAAAGCATTCACCACGTCGTGTGGCATTATCACAAAAGATGGAAGTCATGCGACCCATAGACGTAATGCAGACGAGGATAGACGATATTTTGCTGACCCTACACGGTTCTCGCCGGCTTTCGACAATGGATCAATAGAGCAGTTACTGGCAAGTGGAAATGGATCCAGAGTCCCGACCAAAAATACCATTTACAAGCGACGGTGCACTATATGACTTTAATGTCATGCCCTTTGGCCTGACCAACGCGTCATCCACCTTCGAACGGCTGATGGATGGCCTATTCACTGGCGTCATTTGGAAATCCGTTCTGGTCTACCTGGACGATATCATCGTCCACTCTCGTAGCGGAGGTCCAACATGTTTGGAGGAGGAGGAGGTTCAACATGTTTTTGACCGCATGGCAAGCGCTGGCCTAAAATTGAGATCCGGAAATGCATTTTCTTTCGCTTAGAGTTTAGCTATTTGAAAAGCATGTCCCGAAAAGCTAACCCAAGTGACGGATTGGCCTCGTCCTTGTTCTCAAAATATAGGGCATTCCTAGGATTGTGCTTATACATTAAACGAGCTTACCGAAGTCAGACGTGTTTTTGATTGGCTCCCCGCATCCTAGGCAGCCTTGAACTCTTTCAAGGATAAGTTGACTAAGTCGCCTGTCCTCACATTCCAGGACCCGGACGGATTGATCATCGTCGATACCGATGCTTTTAATCGCGGGGCCGGAGTAGTGATTAGCCAGCTACAGTATGGAAGTATTGGAATACCACAGCAAGACATTTAGCGCACCCGAACGTAATTACTGAGTCACCCGTAGGGAACTACTGGCCGTGGCACTGGCAGCTAAACAACCCTGGCACAAGTATTCTCTGGGATAAATAAAGCGGATCACCCGCCTAAATGCACAATTTCGGGCGAAAGCCCAGACCCCAGATTGGCTCGTACCAACAACAGTGTTACGCCGACACTCCGACCAGGTATATGAGGTGCGATTGCCTAGGAAGCAAACAACCCGGACAGTTCACGTCAATCGCCTAAAAACGTACTTGGAATCTACCAAGAAGGGTCATGTATCGAAAAACCACGGCACCACAGAGCGAATAACATGGCTGATTAGCAGCTTAAAGTGGCTGATCAGAAGCTTAGTATATCTGATCAGCTGTCTTCATCAATATTTCGATTTCTTCAAATTTATCCAATTAATTGGGTCATATCGATTCGTCTCTCCAGGGATTACTTCTCTAGTAGAAAAATCACGGACCAAGAACGACGACCCCATAAAAAAAGAAGACGTGCGTAACCTCAACACTGAATTTGCTAAAAACAGAAAGTGCTGAGTGAGATTGATTTGGCTATATGTACGCAACAACCTGTAAAAAAAAAATAGCTTCGCTCGGCTAACCGTGGCGTAGAATAAAATTTTGCTACAATACGTTCGTATGAGTGCTCGTGCCACTGTTTGCGCCATCTGAGTTGGCAGGGCGATGCACTTAGGCCATTTGTTAAAGTAGCTCATGACTACAGCGGTGTACCGATAACCTCGAAGAGAAGTGGGCCAAAGCCCATGGAAGTCAATTGACACATGTTTTAAAGGAGTGCTGATGGAACTGAGCTGCCCCCGACCAACAGTACGGCATAAAGGTTCCTTTCTTTTGGGGGTTACATTACAGAGGCTTTCATCCGCAATCTGGTCAACCTAATATAATCACTTTTTCAGTGTGGCCAACGTTATCCGTTGTCGTTACGTTGTTCGGCCTTTTCGCATATTCTGCGCTCACCGCAGGACGGCAATATTGCTTGGCACTGCGGTGTTAGCTGTCCACTGCATACTATTATACGCGTGCAATCCAACGCGCAATCTGGGCTTTTAGGCCAATTCGGGCTTGCGGAAGTTATAAAGCCACTTGAGCGAACCATGGTCAGTGCGCAGCACAAATCTTTTTCCAAAAATATAGACGCGTAAGTGTAAAAATGACGCCAGAGTCACGGTCAGCAGTTCGCGCTCTGGCGCTTAACTCGCTGCTGTCCATCCTGCATTTGATTTAGCACGGCTTCGTTAATCTTTTCTGAGCTTACTGTTAGGCCATTGTGGCTTACTTATACCCCAAATAGTTAACCTTTGAGCAAAAGAAATGGCATTTTCGATGACTTAATTTTAAGCCAGCGCGTGCCATGTGATCGAAAACCTGTTGAAGGTGGAGCAGATGCTCTCCGGCGGTACGAGAGTGTACTATGATATATATGATAGACGAGAACTAACATTAGGCTGTTGCCAGTAAAAAGTCCTTCCATAAGATGGCCGGAGCGTTAGTTAGGCCAAAGGACATAACGTTGAATTCATACAGTTTACCGTCGCTTGTGAAAGCTGCCTTTTCGCTCCTGCCAGAAACCGCTTTTTAGATACGAGAGTCGGCGAGAACCGTACAGGGTCAAAAAATATCATCTAACCTAATCATCCTAGAATCATCCTTTTTTCGCACAAAGAAGACGGGTGATGTCGAGGGACTGTTAAAGGGAAGAATAACGCCTTTTCGCCTATGAGCCGGTCCACTTTCAATGACACTTGACGAGGTGGCTGTTTAATGGGATGCGAGTGTCCAGTATCGATGGAATGACGAGTCAGTGTCGTTCGACCGGTATTGTCGTTGCGATAAGCATGCACATGAATATAACGCTGTAGCAGGTGTGTCAAAAGTTCATGTAGCTGCACGGGTAAGTCGGTTGCTAAGAATCCAGTAAATGGGTGCTTGTGTGAGTGGGGTCCTTCCCTCAAATGTCAAAAATTATAAAAAGTGGCAGTTTGCGCTCTAGTGGCCTTAGGCTTAACACACGTAAAACGGATGTATTGCCGCTGGGGTCCACCAGAGAGCTGCGCAAAACAAGATCGGCCGGTAGCAGCGAATGTGAGGCACGTTCCGAAAAAAGTTATGGCATTTGGCCCGGTGGCAAACAACCCATTTGCTGTGGTTTTCGCTGTACGGCTGGAGGCAAATTGCGACTTGGAAATATACAGGTATGGCAATGCTGAGTATGGCATATGATGAAAATCGAATCCCCATGCGAAGTTTAGGTAGAGCCGAGCAGACTCGGTCTTGAAGCGGTCGACCGGCTACCGTCAAGATTGTAGTGCCTCGTGCGCTGGCTACAAATTTCTCGGATGATGAGCCCCGCAGAGTTCTCTGGCGCGACCTTATTGGCCCTGTGCTGGAATTGGGAGTGGGCCGGCGGTGGGAGTGGAAACTGCCAACCCTCGCCTCCAAATTCTTGCTGGACAGTCTGCCGGTGTCGTGGAACGCACCGCTGCGACATTTAGAGCTGCACCAGTGGTCTTCGGGTTACATTGTGCCTCCAAATATTTATCAATTTTAATATCAGCATTTGGTATGTCGTCTCAAGAAATCCGTTACAAGTCGATACAATAAAATGCTGTTATCGCAAAGTCACCTAACGACTCTTGGCGCCCTTGTACTCGATTATTAAACACATGGGCTATGCATTTGCTAAGTGGCTAACTTGATGCCGAAATTCTTGGTGTGCTGGTAGTGATGTGGCGGCATCTATGCTTATAGCAACTGTAAGCCCGGCAAGGCGTTGATTATGGTGCGTTCAAACTACGTCCACATTTGTTGGAACTTTTGTTTGAACTGTTGCCCTCTAGAATCCATGCGTTTGTAAAGCTGTGCCACACGTCGCTCCAAGGATTGATCCAAAACATCCGGTCGATCGTCCAGCTTATACGCTAGGAGTTTTTTCGTTTGCTTTTTTATGAGTGTTGCCAGGGCATCGGGATTCGACTGTATAAGACAAGCGTCAAATTCTGTATTAAATTTAAAATTTGAGTCTTTTGAGAAGAGCAAAATAACGAGTTTAATACTTAAATCTCAAAATTATCGAAATTTAGAGAAAAAGGGGCACATGTGTATACTACCAGTAACGATAGAATCTTTATTAATATATTGTACTCACTAACAAATTGCACTATTTAACTCACATATCTTACATTTTTTATTTGCAAATGAAGAGGAGCAATCGATTTAATACTTGTTGGAGAATTTTTATAAACTTGCATATTTTCAATAATATTTCGATATTTTTTATTTCTGTAACATCGCTTCGAAAGAAATTTGTTTTATATATGTCGGGTCACGCAGCCGCTTAATTTATATACCTAAGCTAACATATTCAATAGTCAGTGGTGCAGCTTAAAGTACCGCTTTTTATTGTATAATTTGTTTGCGCTGCCCACTGTACTTCTTATAGTTACTTTATGCTAATCTTAAGTTGTTGTAATCACGGCCCAGCTGCCCACGATCTCTCGCTACCTTATATGTAGCTATTCAAGTGATAAGAATAAGTAAGTATTAAGCGAAAATAATTATTAATAATAATAAAATTAGCGTAAAGTGAAACAGAGTCAACAACAACAATTAAACACAAACTAGAATAAGCACTAATTAACAGCACATTTTGTCGAACGTTTTTGGCAGAGACCACAATTCAGCGTGAGCTTGATGCAATGTCGCCTTTTTTTTCAGCCGTTATTCTCGTACAGAATCCTGCCGGCAGACCGGATGCTTCGTAGCTAAAAATCTCTGACTTTCAATTTGGCTATTGGATATGCAATTTTTGTTTCGAAAGGATATTTTATTTATATCGACATCCGAATCCGGTGAACATGGTCATGCTGCCGTTTCACAAAAATGTCAAGATTTCGTGCCTAATCATTGTACCATAAAAATTGAGACCACGACATCTAATCTAAGAGTTATTTTGACGCCTCTAAAATATTAAATGTTTTCCCTGTTATTAATTAATATAATTATGTAAGGGCCGGAAGGAAAACTATTAAACACGCTTATTAGCTTTTAAGTCATTCACCTTGCGCTCAGTATGAACATGTATCGATGCATACGGGTCCTTTGCACATTATGGCGCGATTATTACGGAGACAACCTGCAAATACAAAATAGATACTGTCTTATTCGGCAATGTTTAATTTAAACGATAAGATAACTGGCGGGAATTCATTGAATAATAAATTAATAATTACTATCATGCGTTGTAATGTTTATTTTTACTTGCTGCACCTGCTTGGGCAAAAATTCACTCATTTTACGATGTCAGAAATATCATGATCGTTAAACTCTGTATATGCTAGGTTACTGTTGTTACATCTGCACTTTCGTAGGGCTTAAGGGTTTCTACTTGCAACTGACTAAAGTAAAAATGCTGCTTCATTGTCAAGCAGTTTTATATTGCCATCGAGATACTTGGCTGGCTTTCAGGTAATTCGTGTTAGTGGTCGCTTTTGAAGCTTATCACTCAACTTTTCTGAAAAAATCCAATACTTTTATCAAGCTATCACCCAGTAACCACAGGACGTTACAAATGAATTGCATGACTAAGGAACTACTTATTTATTATTTTTTTTTTGGGATTTTAATAATCCAAATTTTTGGCAGTTAGTATTCATTACCTAACTTGTGCCTTCAAATCAGAATAACTTTTTAGATAGCTTGTTGCTTAAGATCGATTCAATTTATAATCTGTTAAATATTGTTAATGTGTCCTCTGTGTCCGTCGCTGAGGATATGTACCACCCTACTTAAAATTCTGTATTATTTGTTTGCAAGTCGAGACCGTCGCCTTCGCAAAGAAAATTGATCGGTGTAAAATTGGCTTATTTGTACAACTAATTGATTCATTTTTCATGACGCGGTTGTTATTGGTTCCCCTATTTTACTAAATTATAAAACTTTTGGTACTTTTTCAAAAAATAAATTCAAAAAGAGGTCATATCACCATACGACCCTCTATTAGATTTCTTTTATGTGGACTTTGCAAATATAAAGTGCAAATTTTAGGCAACCAATTATTAATTCCCCACATAGACAGATTAATATAAATTTTCCCTGCATTCGAACTTATTACTTGAAACAAATAAAAAAATTTAAAATTATAACCATAAGCATTTAACATCATGATAAATTTCTTTAACCACACAAATCAAAATTACAGACCTTAAAAAAATTGAATGAAGTCGGAAATAATATGTGTAAGATAGTACAATTACGACAAAATCAAACTTTAAAACAAGAATATCGCAAAATAAAAAGGATATCAAACTCAGACACATACCCACAAACGTCTCAACTTGCATCACTCTATTCTTAGAACGAACACTCCCAATTTCGGGAATACAACAATAATCCAACAGTTATCACACTATATGTAATACCTCGCTTTTCCACTGGGTAACATGGTTCGGTGGAGCTCCCATTAGGACTTACATCCTGAAATCTGACGTTGTAGTTTTGGCTGTGAAGTTAGAGTTGTAATGTACCGGTAGCTTACCACCCGACTGTCAGGAGGCACTGAGGCAGGAATACTTTTATTTGCTAAAGTAAATTGTCGGACTAATAAGCAACAAACGATTCTCAGGCGGCGTGTGGAATATTTAGTGTGAGTCGACACCGACATCTCGTTATAGATTGATGAGTTAGTTTAGTTTTAAACTAAGCTTACGTATATAATTTCGGAAATGGAGGCACAGAGATAACATTGCTGTCTCGAAGGTGCTGTTATTAGCGTGCTACCTGAATAGGCTACACGTCTCATGCTAAAGCTTAACAGTAGTAACAGTATCTAACAATTTTATCTTGTCAGGTAAAAGCTAATCAGCGAATTTCATTGGTCCCTACAATCAAACACAGAACTACCAGATATTAAAAAGGCTGTCACGGAATTTCACGGAAATCTGTAGAGCTGTGAAGCTTGAAGGCTAACTGCCACCAACGCCAATGACCGTTTTAAGTTAAGTAATGTAAGTCCGCTGGGCACTACCAAGCCGGATTAATTAAACAGATTAAAAAAAGCAGTGCTGGTTTCCCCCAATACGGATTTAAGTTTTGAGGACATACGTCATTATGCGACATTTATTAAAAGTTAGTTAGCCAATAATATTTGTCGTTAACACAGTTCTATGATTAAATCGGGAAAGTACTTACACTATTCACAAATAATGTGCCCACAACGAACAACCCTGAAGCCGCCGCTGTTTTTAACACAAAGGCTACTGACGACTCAATGCAGGGCGGAACGGTAGTCTTACCGGTTCGGTTTAATCTGTGGATCTGCCTTTTGCATTAGTACTTTTCATAGGTGCATGGAAATTTAATGGTAAATGATGTCAAGAGTACCGAAGAAAGAACTCAGACTTGGATATTAGTAAATATCACTTCCGACAGAAAGGTAACTAGTAGAGCAACGATTTTAATTTTTAATAAGAAAAAGTCACACTCTTTGCGAAGAAGCAATGCTGAGATAATAAGCGGAGAGCGTAAAAGCAACCAACGTATTGAGAACCGCTAGCTTTAATTTTATTTATTTATTTATTTATTTGAAACGGTTGACTTTACGAGTGTCAACTCGAGTTATTAAAAGGTAAATTACAAAAGAATAACTTGCTAAAAGCCTAAAGAAAATATAAATAATTCTAATAACATCACCGACACGGTGTTGGTATTTTATTTGCCAGTCCGGACAGCTATGCCCCTGTTCACAGCAAGTTTTGTCAGTTATGTAATAGAATCTACAGTCAAAAAGGATAGGAGAAGTTGAAAAGAAATGTACATTTATGTTAATATGAGTCTAAAACTAAATCTTATACTAACAAAATTAAGATATGAAATTGAAATCAATAATAAAGGTTAGGTAAAAAGAGGAAGATATAGAAATAGATGGCAAACCACTGATCCGGTGGTGTGAATATTTAGCCAGTCCGGCAAGCTATGACCCTTCTCATAGCTGAGAGTGATCAGTGATTTGCCGAAGATATGCTG
>SCDZ01000935.1:0-18536 GCA_004143845.1 Drosophila lacertosa | reverse complement strand
TATATGTATATATATATTTATTTATTTAAATCAAATGGTCCTGTTAAAAACTTACTTGAATAACTGTACCCCATCCAACGACTGTGCATTGCATTTCAGCTGATGGATCTTTGTCGGCTATGGGTATAATACCAACAAACTCGCCTGTTCTCACTTTTTTTTTTAGTTCTACAATCCCAATGTCATAGGTGTAATGTTTTCTTGAGTACTTTGGATGAGGTTTGACTTTCGAGACTTTGAGTTCTTGTGTATTACTCGTCTGCACAAGCCGGCGCGGCGTACCGGCAATGATCAATAACTGCTTGGGTCTAGTCTTATTCTTCCTGTAAGGTAAATTTTATTTCCTTTTTTTTATTTAAAGTTGATAAAACGACTATTAACAGAATAGATATTATTCACCCTGCAATTGCGAAAGCAACAAAACGTTACCGACATACCCCGTAAACAAACAATGCGCTGCAGTCAGAACGGCACGTTTAGATATTAAAGTGCCGCCGCAAAAATGATTATCGCCAAAGTATTTGTTTATCTTATCTGAGCGTATCGATACAACGTATTTAACCAGATCGTTCTTTTCCGGACGGTAACCCCCAGTAATTAAAAAATGAAACTCATTATCGCTCTCACGATCGTTGTTTGATTTCGGACTCAGGTTACTGTTCCGGTGGAAATCGTGTATTTTTCTGGAATGCACAGTTGAAAGTCCGGCATTATCTTGACCGTGCGGTATTTCCATGGGTGCAACAGCCATTCCATTGACGATGCTGTGCACGTTTCTAGCTAAGCGCTGCTGGTTAAATGTGTGATAGTTTGCTGTCAAGGGATCAAATATTTCGTTTGCGCTCCCATTCCACATTGTGACAGAACCTAAGACTGGACGGTCAACGTTTGATTGTGAAACTATCAGAAAATATACAAAAAATTTTGAAACACCCATTTTAAAATTTTTGTGTATTTCATATGTTATAAATTTTAAGTGAAACTGCCACTTAAAAATATATCGAAGTTTCATAAAAAATCTCAAAAAAGGCCTAATATTACTTCATTTTCACTTTGGAAATGTTGTCAAATGTTGGTAAATGTTTACATTTTTAGAACGTAGCGTGCATATATATTAAGTGTGTTAACAATTTAAAAAATGTGCCATCGCTATGAAATTGACGATCTGTTAAATAAATGCGCTATATACGTATGCATTAAAGAAAGTTGTGTTTTAATTAGCTACTTACTGAGCAGTGCCCATGGAATACAAATACACAAATATTTAGTGTTTACCAATATCACATTGAAAACAAAAAGTTTCTTGTATCACGAGTACGGATTTTAGGCTTCTCTACCAACTTACTGCGTATATGAATGGCTGAACATAATGTTCCATAATTATTTTACTTAAAAGCTTACATTTACATTTGAGAGCACAATCTTAAATATAGGCACATTAGTCTTATAGTAATGCCGATTTCATACAGTAATTTTCTCACTGGGTTTGTTAAAGTCAAATGTAAAAGTAAAATGTTTTAAATTGTCTAAAAGTGAAATATATTTAAAATCTAAGCAACCATAGTTTAATCTTGTAAATATTATCAAACATCTGTGTTCTGAATACCCCTAACCCAGTAAACTACGTTTTAAACAAAGTGTTAGCGCTCGCAGTGGAAACGTTCGCAACTTGTGATTTTGTTACAGAGTTTACAAAAGTGTTTCTAGCATCACGTACGTTTGTGTATACAGTCAAGTCCATTGTTGTCTGTCGGTTTTACTCACTTTTTTTTCATGGGCCCCGCGTCGCTATAAACTTCTGGTGGGCCAATTATGTAGCATCCCTGTTTATGTAGGTGTGTATGCATGAGTGTGTATGTGCAGACTTATGGGTGCGGATGCCTGTTGTGAGCCGCTGCCGTTATCATTAATTTGCAGCCTGCTGTACGTAATAATTTACAAAGGATTTTCTTTACTTCTTCTTGCTAGTTTTTGGCATTTCTTGGCCAAGTTTTTAAGTTAAGTTGTCATCACATCCGCTTACAGAAAGAAATTTGTATATGGGCACTATTTACAAAAGAAGACGCAGAAAAATGGGCTGCATATATTAAAAGGCACAGCTCAAACGGCAGGTCTTCGGTATTTGATGTGTTTACTTTTTAGATCATTGAGCAAACATATTAAATATATTTAAGTACACAGATAAAAATGAAAAAGACGACACTCCTCAGATGGTGTTTGTGTATGTGTATGTGACAGTGTTCTATATTTAATGCTCTATACTCTTTTTTAAAATATGCATATTTAAATTTCTATGTGTGCTAGGAACAATTAACAATATACACACTGTTTATTTATAAGAGGTGTGTATGAGATTTGAAAGAATATACCAAAGCACCTGCGGTCAGCCACAGCCAAACAAGCAAACAACCAAACACACACCTGTCCAATTTCCCGCATGCGTGGCACTGGCATAAACATCATCACTTGGCAAAGGTAAACAATTATGGCATCATACATGGCCGATTGAGTGACTGCTTGCAGCTGGCTGCCCCAAGATAGCAGACAGCAGACATATTACTTATCGACAATAGACGATGCCAAAACATTGATTATTGTTGCCTTTTGCAGTTTTAACTAAAATGCATTTACTGCCAACAAGAGCCAAGCAGGCTAACTGCTTGCCGCCGGGCACCGTATAGGGGGATAGTCGGGCTGGCGACTTTAGTTGCCAATAGCCAACTGCCAGTTGTTCGGTCTTTGGCCAACTGCCTATGCATTTGCCAGAGACAGAGAGTTAGGCCAATGTTTCCATCGCCGAAGTCGGTGTCATTGTTTGCATACATTGATTGAATTTGTTCACGCCATTAAATTTGCAAATTGCTATCAGCAACTTTGCATAAACTGTAGTGCAGAATTTTACAACACAACTTCGGGCTGAACGTCCTGCATTGTTAATGCTTATGACTGAGACAGCTTTTACGCCCCTTTTGGGTGTTATGTGTACTGTTTTTAAGCAAGTAGCAATCAGTGCTACTCTACCTCACGTGGCTTTGTTCACCTTGCCATCTGCATCCAGGTCCAGTCGATAAACAAAAGCAAAAGCATTCCTGAACTTAAGCTTAAGGCGGTTTCACAATATGTGGGCGACATCCAACGGTCAACAGGCAAGAGGCAACAGTAAAGGGCATGGCAGACCTGTGTGCAACTCATTAACTATTCATACGACATTAGACATAACAGCAACAGGGGGATATCTTGGTGAGTAGAAAATGCAGCATATGATGACACTTTTGATTTCGACTGTTCAACACCCAAGTCCTTGCCGATTGCTAATTGCCCACATTCTACACAAGGCTGACGATTTAACAGCCACATCCAGGAAATTTGTTTAACGACCAGTTGAAGCTATCAAAGCACAATAAGTTGGGCTTAATACCCAGCCGACCTTTGTCAGATTCGCATTTAGCTGGCATAAACACTGCTTAAGCTTTTACAGCTCTTTGCACATAAGCAGCAAATGGGGAAAAGCACGTTCCACAAAAATCACAGAAAAATTGAAATTATTTGTCCCGCGGGAATTTTTGCCTTTTAGTTAGCTTTTCGGTTTGCTTAAGGTCGTGGTGGACTCTAATTGGGGTTGGAAAAATCTGGAACTGCGACTAACCTAGGCCTCAACTTACTTAAGGTTGGCCGATTGGTGCAAGGATTTTTTCCACCAAGCTTAACAACAAATTCGCGAAAATTTAAATCACCCACGTTCTGCTGCAAGTTCATTGTCTTGCGTTATTGAACTGTTACTGTCCGTAATAGCAACGGCCAGGCTCCCATACAACTCCGCAATATATTCATATTATACACTCGGCAACGTTCATGTACTATTGCGAGCTTGTGAAATTTATGATAAAAGTTATGCGGGCATTTAAATGGATGCGAGTATATTTGTGGGAAAAATTTCAATTTTAACTTTGAATACAATTCGAGTCTGGTATTCACACATTACTTTACCATTAATATTACTCACCAAAGCCTTATACGAAACGCTCTTAAACAAAACTAAAGCGGCATAGCCTACTGTTGTATTTTGCAAAATGTTTGTACGACGAAAATAACAACTTTTGATTGTGACAATGCAAATGCATTTCAGATCTCGTTTATATTTTTCAGATGTTGTGTTGCAGATTAAAATTGTGATTTTTATTATATATATGAATATAACTATATAAGCTTTTCGTCTGTATCAGCAGTAAAATTACGCTATCCTTTTCTCTATTCGTCTCTCTGTATAAATCATTTGTTCACAGGAAGATGTATTAAATTAAAATCATAAGTTCTCGCATAAAACATCCTCTTATCATTTTACTTCAATTTCCACAAACATAAATATTTTTTAACAACAGCTCATTTTGATTTGTATGTTTTTCTGTCGACAAAGTATTTCAAAGCATATTTGCAAAATTCTTTCTTATATTCTTGCTTTAATCGTTTGTCGTATATAATTTGTTCAATTGACAGAGCCAATTCAATTCATAATGAGGACTAATTATAAATATGTATATATAATTACATTTATGGCATACCATTGTTTTGGTTTCCTGTGTGTGCTTGCAGTTATGTCTGTGTGTTCAACATTTTGAGGACGATATCTGTATTTGTATGTGGTAACTTTAAAGCTTTGTTCCCAGTAGAGCGCTCTAATTACATTTTTTCAGCGTTTTCCCCAGCTGCAGTTTTCGTGCTGAAAGCAGCATAGCATCTGCACGTTTATGGATCCATTTGCTCTGAGAATTTTGCACGGCTGATTGAGTTTCGGATTGCTGTCGGCTACTCCCGACTTCATCGTAGTCACCAGATCTGCTCGTCCTGCAGAAGCGTATTAATTACTTTAGTTGCATTGCGGCTTGCGGCTTATATCATTAAGTCTTGTCATATCATTTCCCGTTGTCATATCTGTTTCCACTGAAGTCGAACAAAAAGGATGTGTTCGTGTTAAACAAAATCAAACTTCGTGTATGTTTGCGGGCATGTCATAAGCAAATTTAAGATATATTTGACAAATTTGTTTCATTTGCTTATTGACTTTTGCGCGAACACCAAACAAGATTATAAATCATTTTCATCGATTAGAATTTCTATTTCAGTAATATACAAAATATTTTTAGATTAGATAATTTGTTATATAACATGATTATACCCATATACTTTGTAATGAATAATTATGTATGTATTATAATATATTTATGATATGTATGCAAATTTAAAACAGTCTGAAAGAATGACAGTATAATGTATCGTGTATAGGTGACTTGCAATTTAAGTGAACTGACCACGCAAGAATTCGCAAATATACGGAAAACAATTCTGTAAACAATTTCGAACTATACTAAGGAAAACTTTTGATTGCCTGAGTTTAACTTTTCCTGCGACCAGCGCCATTGTATTAAGCAAGGCACGGAGGCTTAGTATATTTGTCTAAATAAACTATATAAAGTGTGCAGATTGGGTTGTTGTTTGCCAAAAAGGGAAAATATTATTGTAGTTGAATTATGAACATTGACGTGACTGCGTTATGCCAAGTATATACAAACAGTGTGAATGCATATGAGCACATACAACAGTGTGGTCGCCGTTGGAATCTCTATTTATGTGCGTGCCGATGTGCTTTAAAGCGAAAAGTAAAAAAGGGTTCAATTTGACGACGCGTTGTCTATCTTCTTTCCACAGCTAGGTCAGTCAGCCCAGCCAACTCATGCCTCTCAGCCCCCGCCAGCTAGCATAAGCATATTAGGCAGTTCCGCTATAGACTAGTATGGGGGCTCACTAAAACGTGATGTTGAATCCAATGTGATGCTCAAGCGTGTGAAAATACCAGAAAGACGTGTTGCCATCAAATGGTTTCAATGGCGGGCACTACCGCGTCAGTTGGCCCGGTCGGGCGATAGCGTTGGCCCGAACACCATGCCTTGGCGCGTGTGATGTTGGCCGCTCTGCGTATTTATGGCATAAGTTAACAGACACCGGAAGTGATACATCAAGGACACGCGCGCGTCTACATATATTTTCTCCTTACACGTTTTAAATTAACCTCAAATCAACTTATGCATTACCACTTTTTCGTTGCCGTTTTCAGCCAAAATAAGTTCTTGCACATTATAAATCTAGAATTTTGTTCTTATAAATATATTTGATTAATGTTTTAAATATATAGATATGTAAGTGTAAAAATATAATATAGGTGTGTGTGTTAATTTGCAAGGCAAGTCTGCATTAGATAATATTATGCCGGCTCCTATTTCGACAAGTTTGTGGAGATAAATTGAATGAAGGCTCACAACAGCTATTGTATGCACATTTATATGAACGATATGTTTTTTACGGTACTGCCAGTAGATAATCATATGCACTGTATTTTTTTCAATACGTTAAAACAAAATTTGTGAAAGCATATATTCTATATATTGTGTTTATAAATCTATATTAAAATGTGACTGTGTGATTTGGTGGTCACTGGGCATGAGATTTTTTACAATTAAACAAGCCGGGGACCTTCGTCAACATACGCTTAGCATATCCATTTAACAATTTCCATACCATGTGTGTTCCAAAAAAAAAAACACCAACAGAGTTACTGTGTGCCTTTTTCACCGCTATCCGTCATAAGCCGATGCTGACTCATGAAATCAGGGTCAAATGTTTTCAGCATCGTTGCGCAAAACTTTATGATCCCTTGGTCAATTAAGTCTCATGGCTGCTTGGCTACAAAAAAAGCGGACATATTTTTGTACACCCAACTAAAATGGGCGGACATGGACACGGCTGAATTGGATCTGTTAGCATGTAAGATTGGAAGATGGGTTAGTTTTCGTTTTCGTTGCTTAGCATTTTTGGGTGGTGATACTTGTCAGTGGCAGGCGACACAGTAACAAAATCAGCGCCTAATGTGGAACTGTCCGCAGAGGTCGCTAGTACGTGTCTCCGAATATTTGTATGTGTATATGTGCGTATGTGTACGCATAAGTTTCAGTCGTTTGGGGGCAATCTACCGATGCTGGACAAATGCTCCGTTTCGAGGTCACTCTCCTGTTTTTGTTGCCCTTTGTGTTTTCGCACTGTCCGCCCATAAGCTCTTACCCGGCACGGACGTTTAGTAAGGCAAAATAAATTACCACTCGTCTTGTTGTTGTTGTTGTTACTGTTACTGTTGTTGTTGGTGGTTTTGGTGCTAGGGGTGATGTTTGTATGTATGCGCTTTGGCCATCGTCGGCAACAAACATTTTGACACTTGCTTTAAAACCATAAATGTCAGTCTGCGTTGAGGCTTAGCCAACTTTAAATACCTTTGGACAGATTAAAAGTCTCGTTAACCAAAATGTTTGCAGCTTCAAGCATGTTTGTATGTATGAATGTTTTAATGTGTAAATTTAGAACGTGCACAATACTATCGCTATGTGTAATTTGTATAAAGGGATTATGCTCTGAATATTTTTATACTCTATGGCTTAGAGACAATTTGTAACAAAAACTGATCAAAGTGCTTAACGAACTCTAATATTTTATTCATGTGCTCACTTAATTAATTTTTATGGATGACATATCAATAAATTTAATATACATTCTCGTCAAGTAAGAGTAATATAATATGTATAAAATATGGGTGATTGATAATGCGTTGTGCGAGGTGCAGAGTATTTGCAAGTCGACCATTGTTTTTTTTTGGCATTAGAAATGGAATTCTATACAGCATATATCGTGATATATATATGCGTGCTTTCTTTGCGTTGAAAAATGACCATGCATTAGACCGGAGGGTCACTTTTAATTACTTTAAAGAAGGTCAACTTTAATGAGTGTCAATGTGCTTGTCTGCTATTGGGGTGCTTGGGCCCTGTTTAGGATGAATGCAAGTATGTGTTGGAGCATATATTATTGATCGCTCCGATTGGATGCCGGAAAGAACAGCATAAACTTTTCACATTTGTCGGCTTGTTTGTGGTTGTGGAGCCGAAACTTTTAGTACAGCGTCCCTTTTAACTTGTTATTTTTATACCCTGTACCATTAAAATGGTTAAAAAAGGGAATGTCAATGTCAAGCCAATAATATGGAAAGTTCACGAGAGTATCCCGATCTTTAAATTAACATACTGTAATCGATAAAAATAATTATTTAACTTAACGCTACAAAAAAAACGATAAAATATTAGTACTTAGAAAGTATCCTATGGAATGTTCATTTTGTAACAAACTACAAAGTATCCCCATATAAGGCAGCTGAAGAAAGCTTGTGTTATTTTAAAATTTGCATACCAGGACATTTAATGGTAAATAAAATTAGAACTTCAAAATTTCGTAGTCTGATAAGCTGATAAGTATGCTATACGGAAAATGCACATTTTAAATGTATGCTACAAAAGAATATTTAATCAAAGTAAATATTTAACTCTCACGCAGTCTTGTCCATTTTACATTATTTTTTTTTAAATTTCAACGGTAAAACCAATGCTCGATATCAGAGCGGGATGCTTGCGGTAATGATATGCAATTCTTATAATTGTTTATTAACGATTTAACATATTGTAATTAAACGAGCCACAAATCCATAAATGTAATTTTCTAATTTTTTCTCAAAATGCAACTGACTGAAAATTAATATTAACATTATAAATTAACATTAACATAACATAAATGTTATATACAGATCAAGATTTCATTAGTGACATTCTGCATGGAATCCATTTTGTACTTTAAGTTACAGGACACAAACGTCAAATTAAATGGTCACTGACTTACTGACCAACCCTCGTTTAAACTAGTTTACCTACATATTAAGAGTTTCCACATCCGTTTATGTGTGTGCTGTTGTTGGTACGCTGATTGAGTGTAAACTTCCGTCGCGTGCACGCCCAAAAATTGGCTGAACTATTGAACGTTTTGAAATGCAATGCTTAGGGCATGAGGCATGAGCCATTATGCATGAGATTCAATGTGTGCGTGTCGTTGGACATAAGAGTGTTATTAGGTGCAAAAAGACTACGCACAATGCGTGAATAATTGGCTACGACAAACGACGATAATTTAAATTGTTAACGCCACAGTACCTGCCCCATGCCCCCAATATGCTTCATCAAAAATTGTGTATGTGTGGCCCTGTGCAGCGAACTATTTGTGCATCTGTATCCGTGCGTAATTTATGCGCGCTGCATTCTAACCAATCGACTTGCCAAAGTGAGAGAGAGAAAGACAGCGAGAGAACTTGGGTTGGGAGGTTGATTGTGGTGTCAGCGTCACAATCGCTATGCCATGCCAT
Organism: Drosophila lacertosa; assembly: GCA_004143845.1. Classification (NCBI taxonomy): domain Eukaryota; kingdom Metazoa; phylum Arthropoda; class Insecta; order Diptera; family Drosophilidae; genus Drosophila; species Drosophila lacertosa. The sequence goes on along the minus strand of SCDZ01000935.1, from coordinate 9,253 downwards.
GCCGGCGTTGGCGGTGGCGTCGTCGGCCACGTTGGCGTCGGCTTTGGCTTTTTGTCACAGTAAAGATTTATTTTATGGCCTATTGTTACCAGGGTTGTTATTATAACTTAATAAGCGGCTAATTGTTGTTAATCAATTGTTTAACAGTTTACAGCTTGTTATTGCCAACGTTGTTTTTGTTGGTTGACGGCGTGAATTATTTCCATTTTTGCACATCCATTCAACTGGCTGCTAGCATGCATGAGCATATGTGCATACGCACTATTGTGTTCGCTATTGTTACTGTTTTTGTTTCCCTGTGTAATTGTTATTTTTGTGCTCTCGTTTTAATTGCAATTGTTATGTGCTTTTGTGTTTGTACATATTGTGTGCAATTGGTTGCTGCTATTTTTTTTGGCTGTCGGACTGTCTGTTAGTCTGGCAACCTGCCTGCCTGATGTATGCTGTCTGCTTGTCTCGCTATTTGACAGTCTGATGATCCGTCCGCCTGATGGCATCTTTTGGGGTTATTATAACGCCCAAAAGTGTACTATTGCAGCATTAAAATTAACGACGGGCATGCCAGTTGCTGACTGCAATTATTCTCCTGTTTTATTGTCTGTTATAATTAAATCATTTTATTTTGTGCATTTAACAATTGTATGTCACCAGCTATGTCAGCCCACACGCGTATTCAGTATGTGAAATAATAATATGATTATAATATTCTTTGTTTGCCGCGTACTACTGCATTCTCGACTTTCAGGCTTTCGGGATTAACTGCGTTTTTAGCCTGTGCATCCATGTAGATATGCACACGAGTATTCACTATGCACAATGCACTGTACATTCATGTAAAATGTGAATATAACAATCTTGCACATTAATGCAATGTACATATGTATGTATCTACGTTAACAAGTATGTAAATAATCATTTATTAAATAACTCATAAATGTTAATATGTATGCATAAAAAATTGTACCAGCCAAATTCCGTTTAAAGAATTGTCTGCTAAACAACCACGTCTGTATATGCGTTACAGAGCCAAACGTCTCTTTTAAAGCTCCTCGTGGCATTCGCTTGGTGTTAACTATAACATTTTTTGGGGCATACATACTATTATTAAGTATGCCAAAATAATAATAAATTACCTTAATTTCCTTCCAAGATTAAATTCAACTAAATGCAGCTTGCTCAGGCATTTAAGGTGTGATCCCAAGTGGAAGTCAACGTTAGCCGGCCACATGGCACAGCTTGAACCACGTGAGCCCTGAACCTGGAGCACCTTTTGACTGGCTAGGTGTTGCTGAGAGGGAGAGCATTCAAATTGGCGCTTGCGACGCTTCCAACAAGAAAATTATCTTCAACTTTGGTTTACCGTCCACAAGACGAATGAGTAGGGCTAAAACATGTTAAGTGGGCTTTGATCTGGGTCTGGGGTCGGTCTTGGACTGTGCTTATGCCTATGCTTCTACCTTGGACTCTGGCTGGTAGTGCTGCCTTTGGCTCTAGCTTACCAGCTCGTCGCTCTCTTAATTTTCTGACGAAAAATTTTCACGTACTTAGAGCAACGGCAAAGTTTTAGCCATTCTGCTTGCTGCCCTCATATTACCCTAGTTTGGACACTAATGAAATTACGGCGCAACTCAGACACAGGCACGACTGGCGTATCCTAGGCCAACTCATACTTAAGCTTTGCGTGCTGTTATCTTGAGCGATAACAATCCATCTTTTGCCTACCAGTAGTCCGTGTCGTTGCTTTTGTTGTTGCTACTCTGCTTCTGCGTCTGCAACGGAGCTACAGTAAAAATATTTATACTTGTGCATCTATGTGAACGTGTGTGTATGAATGTACATAAATGACGAAGTGGCCGGCAAGACCAGGAGCATAACCGAAGCTAAGGTCTAAGTTGACATGAGTTACAGTTGCCAAATTAAACATCACCAGCATAAAATTTATGATAGCAGACATTAAGCCAAGAACTGCTGCCAGCCCAAACAAATTTTCTTGCGCGTTTCCAAGCTTACCTTTTTTTCATTCACTTCCTACATACATAAATACGCATAAATATACATATGTATGTAAGCACGTAACTAAGTTTGCTCGCATGTACATATGTATTTAGTGCGTACACGCTCGCTGTGTGTGATTGCATACTTGATGCCTAAAATCTTGGCATTTTATTCTAACCGGCACTTAAGTCTAATTTCAACATCACTTATGTTGCTCTCGGAACAAAACAAAATTATGGGTTTCAAAAAGGTTTGTCTAACAACTTTCATTTTGTTGCATGGACGTTTTAATATTTTAAAGAATTTTTCTAAGTGAGATATTAACTTAATTTTTCATCGTTACGAGAAAGTGAGACTGCATAAGCTGTTCCTGTATCAGGTACGACCAGCACTTGAACGAGTACGCCGAAAGGCGAGCACTAGAAATAAGTTAGCGAAATCTGTTAATTATGAGCTTTGCTTTGCTCTGCTCCCTATTCGGTCAGGTTAAACTAAGAGAAACACTTTCACTTATAACAAGGGACCGGAAAAAAGCGTAAGTAGTTGCTAATGATTTTTTCTTTTAACAAAATAAACTTAAATTGTAGACAACTTTTACTTTATTGAAAAAACAATTTTTACGGTCTCCTTACGCAAGGCAAATGTGAACAAAATTGTATTGTGCACAGGCATTGTGCGTTCAAATATGTGGTGTTATCACAAACTTTTAACGGTTCAGGCATTAACAACTGATAAAGTTTTTGGAATCTCCCTTCTTCTCATTGAAGTTTTAAAAGTTTCCAATATCTTTATATAAAGTGTCAAGCCTGCCAATATGTCTCTCATATGTGTAAATTAGACATTTTAAGCTAACTATTTTGTCACCATCTGCTAAGCTTTACAAGATGCCTGTACAAGCGGTCGTGCGCCAGTGGGTCAAAATGCTTAACGTAATTAAAACAAGTCTTACTGTAGGACTTAAGGCAACAAGGTCCCGAGTGTGGCCTCGGCCCAACCAAAATTTGCCATAAGGCGAAGCCTCTTGCCAAACAGACTGTGCATCCCAGAGCATCCTGTAGCTGCTACGGAGGCAAAAGACGTCGTTGGAGGCAACGCTCAGCACAGCAGTGCGAGAACAATGGAAATTACGAGTTTCAATTTGTAGAAAAATTTATTATATCCATTAACTAAATGGGTTTCAGAATATCTACGGACGGGAGCTACTGCTGCCACCGCCGCCGCCAAAACCAACACCACTGCTGCAGCCACCCAAGGTGGTGCGTTGCGGCCTGTGTAAACACGCATCAACATCAGGAACCGTCGCAGACACAGCCTAGCCACATGGACCTTCCATGCGGCAGCGCAAAATGTCAAAATTTTTGAATGGTGCTGCTGCAGCTGTGCCATAACCGAACCTGACCCTTTCCCCTGTCTGCGGCCTAACGTTACTAAGAGGTCGAGCCGCAGGCAACCACAATGCCGGTCTATGTCCCTGTCCCCGTCTTTCCTATTGCCGTCAGTAGATGTCGACGCCCACATAGAATCCAACGCCGACTTTGTCGTCGTATCTGCGTGCCTGCGACTGTGTAGAAGTAAATCATCGACCGCAATATAAACTTTTATGCTTGGCTTATTTGTTTTGTCTGTTTGCTTCAGCGCTTGTTTCGCTGCGGCTGTTTTCTTTTTCATGATTTTGTCATAGCCTTTTTGGTCTTCCTTATTTTAGCATTTGTCTTTGAATGCCGCCTGTCTCCTGTCGCCCGGTGCTTAATGGCGTTTTTCATGAGAGCTCCTGTAGCCGACATGTTAATACGTTTTGTGGCCAACATTGTAATCAGTTATGTCCTGTATTTATATTTTTGCGGTTTCGTGTATCAAATACGATTTGGGGAAGGCTGCTGACCACGAAACGCTTTGGCAGCTTAGCACAGATTTTAATTACGACTCCTCATCCACACCTGCAGAGTTGCATTTAATTATTATGAGCTTCGAAATAATGCCTTATTGCCTCTTATAAAACACATTTTTCGTGAGCTTGCAACCTTGATAAGTTGAAGAATGCCCGAGGCATAGATACCCTCTACACGCATACGTTTTTAATGGTTGGAAATTGACAATCCTAATTACACTTAAAATTTTTGTTTGGTTACTAGATTTAAACTTCAATAATCCGCAAAGTTTCACACAGTCAAATCCAGCCCCTACTCAAGTTACAGCCCCTAATACGATGCTGTCATTTTGGTTGTTTTCGTGGCTGGCTGGGTGCATAAAGCTTTATCGATACATTTGCACAATTTAATTTAACCGAACTTTATTACTTTTCGTTGGCTTTGGTGCACTCGTGCCGGTGTCTTTTGATCTCGTCATCTCATTAATATGCGTGGCAACAGAAGCAGTTTGAGTTTAGATAATTTAGACTTTATCTGCGCTAGGCAAACCCAAAAGGGCAAACAGAAAGTGCGGCTTTGAGAGCGGTAAAAGCACTAAAAGCAGCAGCAGCATCAACAGTGGTGTACAAGCGTACAACGACAAAAACAAAATAAAACATTGCCAGTTGATTTTAAATGAAAACACACGTGGCTTTCAGCTTTCGGCTTACAGTTACAATCTGCACCGTCAGTCTGAACAGCTGCTGAAAATAAAGTTTTGCCCCCTGATTGAGATGACGGCTCATGGCTCTGCCTGCCGTTGCCATTTCAATAAGGCAGTGCTTAAGATTTTCAATTTTCGTTTGTAATCAGCAGTTTGTATTTGCTGTAGCCATCTACGCGTTGCACACACCACCAATTTCAGTAGTAGCAGCGGTACAACCTACACCGCCATTGCTAGAAAGCCGCACCACAGGTGTGACAAAAGTCATTGCAAAGGTGAAGCTTGAAAATGCAAATGTTGCCCATACGCCACGCTGTCGTTGTTTGAATTTTAATTTTCAGCGCCACCAACTTACACTGCAATTGCGGCAGCAAGTTGCGGCGGCAGCAGCAGCAGCCGTAGCGACAGCGACGGGTGGCAGAACTAGCAGCAGCATCCATTTCGCATCTAGCATTTCGCACACTCAAAGTCATGCTCGTTGCTTGCTCATTGCAAAATAATTTGCATAAGCTGCAACCCCTCCACCGGGTGGTGACACTGCTTGCAGTTTTCTCTTTGAATTCTTTTTTGTTTGCTTGTCGCCCAACAATTGATGTGTAATTTGTAAGTTTCTTTGGACTTCAATGCAGAGAATGCTTCTACTCCACTGGGCTCCGCAATTAACAACTAGAGCCAAGCAACGAGGGGCTAGTTAGTGGTATTGCTGGCAGAATAAAATCTCAAAATCGAATTTTTTGTTTGAGTTTCAAAGAAACTAATGTCCGTTGAATTTTTACCATCACTTAAATTTGCATATATGTATATGTGTTGAGCCAAACGTAATCATACTTGTTCGACCAGGTCACAAAATCTTTTCAATTCGGCCATTTTTGAGTGCAGCAATCTATGTTGTTTGACGGATGACGGTTGACATATGGCAAACACATGTCACACACAGGCAGGTCAATCGTGCCAAGCCTCACATCCAATGATTGTGACTTAAATATTTATTGAATGTGCCACGGGAGAGAGCCTACACATGGCCACTGGCGCTGACACTGTTGCAGTAAGTGCTGCCACTGTTACTGCTCCGGGAGAACGCATGACTATTTTCCAGCAGACATAATCATGGCACAATTGAGACGACAAACAACACGTGCTGGATGCGCTTTAAATTTTTTTTCTTTCTACAATCTAGAAGCGCCATGGATATAGACGTTACATAAGTAGGAGCAACAGATACAAATTCGCATATCTATGCTGGGGCAGCTGTAAACGTCTACAAATTGCTGCAGACGGGCTGGCTTATACAGAACATCGACAACTGTTGCCATTGTAGTAGCTAGCGCAGCTCTTGGTATACGAGTCAAGCTGGGTGGCTAAGCGGCGGAAGACGAGCTCGCAAATGAACCTTGAAAAGTCATCATTGATACAGCGCTGGCTGGGCGACAGTCAACCGTCGGCTGTCTGGCTAGGTGACTGGTTGACTGTCTCGACTTCCGAACTGGATGTTGGCATGTACCAGACCAATATATACACATCACGTACGGCCCACACCACAGCCACAACCCATTACGTTTTCACACACAGAGACAGGCAGACAGTTGTCTCAGTGGCAATGTTTACTTTTTGCCGTCAGTTCGGCTCTGCCGCGTGCGGCGTCTTATTGGGTTTTACCCAAAACCCATTTAATAATCTCATTTTGCCACAATAACAGAAAATATGATTTTCCTTCGCAATCACAATCTGAAGCGCCAGGGCCAGGGCCATTGCCAGCGCAAGGGAAACACACATACATACCTACATCCAAATAACGTACATACATATGTATGTACGTACGTGGCAGGGATAAGGATAGGTACGAATATGGATGGGGACCTTTCGATTGCAAATGGGAATGGGAATGGCGCTCTGAGCGGTAAGTTCAACAAGTAATTGAATACGTACGTGCCGAGCATTTTCAATAATGGAAATCTTTCTGCCATTATTTATTGCGTGTTATCCTTTTTATGAATCCTATTAGTGGAATTACTTTTGGATTATACATATTGTGCATTTGGCTGACATGCCTTTGCACTGCGCATGAACTTCGGATTGTTTTATGATGTTGCAATAATTTGATATATGTATATTTGACGAAACTTCTATTTGTATGGCGAATCACCAAGTATATTCAATGAATAACAATACAGAGGTGTGTAAGTATTTATGAGCTGGACACATTATTGCATCGATAACACTGCCGGAGATTTTTTTTGCTGTTGTACAATGTAAGCATTTTATAATGTTCAAAATATTTGTGCTGCAGGATGTCATAGTCATATGATTGATGCTATGGAATACTTCTTGGTGAAAAGCAGGTTGGCAAGGCCGCAGGTGTGTCAAAAGCCGCTAAATTACTTGACTAATTACTATGACAATAATGTTTGTGTCGCTTAACAGACTACTGTACTCTACTGTATTGTAGTGAGGTGCTTACGCGTGTACGCATTCAAATCTAAATAAGAAGAGTGTGAAGTTTGACACAAGTAAACTACAAGTTATAGTCCATGCTGCTTGATGGGAAGCAACTTATTGGTATGGAAACTGTTGCCTCATTTTTAATATATATACAGTATATACATATATATAATAATAATAATAACAATATATATATATATATTGTTTTTAATATATATATATATTACATATATTATATATAACTCAGGGATTTTAACGAAATGTTAAGTTATTCATGACTTGTATGGCGTAAGCACGATTCATATTTATTTTTGCTCAATTTTATTTTTTGGGGGATCTAATTAATTTGTTTTTAATTCAATTTAACTTAATGTCTCGAATAAAATAAGTGCCAGTGGCCCCAGCTGCCTCTTGCCCTTGCTTTTGGTTTGCCCAGGCTGTTTCCCCATCTTTCCATCCATCTTTTGCATCCCCTCTGTACACTTAAACTCATTCTCATACTCATACTCCATGCATCATCTTGTGCAGAAGACTTTGTTTTTGCTTTTCGCTTTGCAGAGCAGCGTTGCGCATTTACTCGTATAAAATGGCGCACATTTACGCTGTTTATTGGCCTTAATGCCGGCTTGCAAACGAAATTTACATTTTAAAACAGTTTGCTGTGCTTTCTACTCCTTTATCCCTCTGTTGCCATGCGCTCGCCATTTGTTTCAACATTTTCATTGGGTTTAAGTGGAAATTCATGTGTACAAAAATTTGCGGCAGTAATTTACGGTCAATGAGCTCTGTAAAAGTTATTCATACGCAGCTGCTTCTGTTGATGTCGATATTACAGTCGTTGCTTTGGCTTTTATTTTATTTTTTTTCTTTCCCTCTCTTGACCAGCGGTGACCAGCTAATAATATAATTGTCTTTTACATTCACTTGTGGCCTTTAGTCAATCGATCGTTGAATTGTTGACTAAATGTAAACGCATTGCAAATCCATTCATTGCAATTTTTAAACGGTTCATCGATTTTCCAGCATCGCCTTTCAATGTCGAGCCTTCTGCAAAATTAATTGCTTGCACCAGCCCCCAGTTTATTGCCACTGCCATTGCCACTACTTCCGTAATCACCATCACCTTCGTCACCGTCGTCCTCATCGACATCGTCAACGTCGGCTGTATCCCGGTCTCAGCTCAAGGTAAACACATTTACCCATGCATTCATTAATACGACAAATATTTGCGTGGCCAAACGCCGCCAAGAAGAGTTGGACATTTTAAGTAAATAGAATTAACAACAAAAGCTGACGAGCCTGTGGGTAGACCGAGAAAAGAGCTAAAATGCTTATTTTAAAAACTGGCCAAGCTCTTTTCTTTAATAACTGGCCTTCAACTGGCCAAATGCGCGAGGGTTTACAAAGGATGAGCACACAAACACCAACTAAAACTTAACATTTACGGCTTTAACGAGAATAACCAAATATTTTTAACCTTTTTACCTTTTGGGCCTGCAGGCAGCCAGTGGTTAACAGTCCGGCGGACAGTCTGGTTACTTTTATTTGTGTTTCATCACTCGTTCTGAAAAGCAGTTTTACTAGCCTTTACCCAACTGCATTCATTTTGCATTAACGCTGCTATTGGCCTTTGGCGTTACCTTATTGATCTGCCGCACAGCAGATTCTGTATGCACACACATAAATCTACCTAGTATGTATGTATAATTATAGTTATGAAGCTATGCAAACGTGTATATACACATGCATCTGACCACCTATTGGAAACAGCGATCAGCATGCAGCAGCTGCTGTGTCAAAATCCGCATTAATTTCATATTGATGGCGCCTTGGTTCAGTAAACCGCGATCGTACTGCAGCCACAAAGTACTCGACACATTGCCTTGCGAAAACAACTCTTCGTCGCGTAAGTTCTGCAGGTGGATTAATTGTATTTGTATTGCTTCGCTTTGCTCGTTTATTGTGCGGTGCGATTGGCATTTGGCGGCGTTGGTGTTGTGGTCATCCCTGCTTTTATTGTTCTCACTCTGGCTTGAATATTCAAATTATTTTTTTTGCACTTTTGTAAGTATTTAAATTATTTGTATGTCAGGGTACATATACATACAAATATGCATGTGCTTACATATCTTAATGCATATATACATATATATTTCTTTAAAACACAAGATGTATATGATACAATGCAATATAATATATATATGTATATATTTCATATAGTACATAAATGATATATATGTATATATAT
>SCDZ01000934.1:10747-29312 GCA_004143845.1 Drosophila lacertosa | reverse complement strand
GTCGACGTCGCGTGCTTAAATTTAGGACAAGAACCGTTTGCTAGCAGCGCAGTCGCAGCAATAGGAAACGTCATCGCCGGCGCCGTCAGTGCTTGTCAAAGTGCAAATGGCTAGCCAAACTGCGCGCGCGGAAGTACTCTAAAACTGTGCGATATTGCATAATTTTAAACGACAAGAAAAAGTAACAAGCTGCTAACAACAATAAAAACATGTGCAAGAAATCTATAATAAAAATTGGCAAACTGTCGAATTGTGTGGAAACAGCAGCAACAACAAGCAAAGCTTTGTGACCGCCGCATAAATAAAAGCGCAGCTTTGTTCGCCCATTGTGTATTAACAAAAACTACAACAACAATAACAATTACAGACAAGACAGTATTTTTTTTTTTTTTTGTAAAATGTCCAAGCTGCTAAAATTAAATTTACTCTCGTTGCTGCTGCTGTTGGCAACGGCACTGCCCCAGCAACAACAGCAACTGCTGCCAGCAACTGTTGCTGCAACGAGCACAGCGAAAACAACAACAACAGTAACAAGACTTTTTAATGCAACTGGTGGCGTTGGCACTTTCATCGATAGCAACTACAGCAGCAGCAGCAGCAGCAGCATTAACAACAACGAAGCCTCCACCGTCGCCTACGAGCAACAGCAACAGCAACAGCAACAACAGCAACAACAGCAACCACAACAAACATTGCAGTATGCACAAATAACGGCATTAGATAAAGAAGTAGGTATGCATACGGTATCTATTGGCAGTGACAACAACAACAACATAAACTATGACGGCAGCTGATCAGCTGTTAGACGTTTTTTATATACCCTTACATTGAGCTTATTGAACTATTTACTGCGATGCTTTACTATTTAAAGGTGAAACTTTTAAATATCAAATAAGCACAAAACTAGTTCTTATTATTCGATATTCTGTAAGCTTTACTCTACTTACTCTTTCTCTGTCTATTATTATCACTCTGTAAACTTCACAGCTGATCACACTCTCTCTCCCTCGCCTAAATACACTTAAGCACCCACACTTTTACTTTCATTCACTTGTTTACATACTAAATTTACATCAAAATTGGCCAGGATTACTTGAATTTATGAGAATCGCATAGTACGGCGGCATTAACAAAATCTGTTCACCCTCTATCAAATGTAATTTTGTGGTCTTGTTATTTATGATCAAGTCGAAGAGATATTTGCAAGTGCAAGAAAAACACATGGGCAACAAAAAGAGATCTTAATCAGATGCATAAAAAACAAGTGAAAACAAAATAGAAGAGTGAAAATATGAGAAAACCTTAAGATCTCTATCTAGAGCAACTAAAAGTCGATTCGCATTATTTGCTTAGTTTTTTTTTCCTCAATATTGAAGTGAAATTTTCGACATGATTTACTTGGAGGCCTCGTCGCTGGCGGGGTGCTCTGTCCAAATGCGTATTTATATGGAACAGCAGTAGTCAAAAGTAAAAACAACATCAACAACAACAACAACAACAAAGAGAGGCTTTGACAAGTGTTTAATTTGCAAATTAGCTGCAACAGCAACAACAACAACAACAACAACGGCAACGACAACTAAGTAAGTTGATGTGGTTTACGACTTGGAGGGAGAAGGAGGGTCGAGAGGAAGGGCAACAAATTGTCGGCACGGTAACTTTTTGGGTGGCCGCTTCAAGTGTGTGAAAGTGAAATTTATTACACCTAAATTAAAAAACGAACGAATTTAGAGATAGACGTGGAGCAGCTCCCAACTAATGGCCAGTTTTAGGTGTGTGTGCGTGTGTGTGTTTGTGTACTGGGCGCTGGGTTGAGTAATTGCCAGCGCATCCGAGAGCTAATTAAAATTGAGCTAATGGTATTCATTTCGTTTTTCCATTAGTTGAACGGCTGATCAAGCAATGGGCGCCGATTGTCTGGCTGGCGCCAGAGGAGAAATTCATGCCGCTGGGCGTTGAAGAGTTTCTGCAGCATGTGCATCCCATGGACAAGGATCGCAGCTTTACGCCGGGCGTGCCCTTTAGCGAATATTCGACCAAATCGCATCTGGTGACCAACGCCGAAATGGAGGATCTGCTCAAGCACGAGCAATCTTTTATTTACGGTCGCAATCCTAACGAGGCACCTGTGCCCATCTATGGCGTGGTCACCCTGTGCCCAGCACCGCCCAAGCGCGAGCCGGAAGCATTGCCACAGCCGCCATTGCCCAGCACACGTGGTCCCTACATTCCCGTGTCCATCGATCCGCTCGAGGATCGCAACGAGACCGTGCGACGCTCGTCGCGACTATTTCCGCTGTTCCAGCGCGTTAAGCGCGAGGCGAACAACCTGCCAGAGTACGGTCCGCTAAGCGATTACGACCTGGTCATGGGCGAGACACAGCTAGCGGGCGCAGCGCTGCCAGAGCCCCCAGCGGAGCAGGTGGAGTCCGAGCTTGAGCTGGACAATGGACTGCCGGTGAACAATTTTATAGCAAATCTGGCGGACAATGTTAAGTTCAGCGGCGGCGTCGATCTCGACGACAATCTGGAGGACAACAACATAGGCGACTCTTCAGACCAAGAGCCACATCGGACCAAGGGCCAGTTGCCCGGCTTTCATGTCACCTACTGGATGTTTTATCCCTACAGTCAGGGCAAGACGATGTGCACTCTGAGCCTAGGACCCCTGGGCCGCATTCCCTTTCCGGCTGTCTACGGCTACTGCCTGGGCCATCGCCGGGACATTGGCAGCCACGTGGGCGACTGGGAGCACATGAGCTTGTACTTTAATGGCGACGCCGAGCCACAGGCCATGTACGTATCGGCCCATGATGCGGGCGCCTACTATAGCTACAATCGGCTGACAGGCGCCTTTGAGTTCCGCCGCCAGGAGACTCGCAAGGGCATCCTGCAGCGTCCCAATTTCCCCAAAACGGTGACCACATTCAAGAATCATCCCGTGCTCTTTGCCGCCCGGGGCTCCCATGGTCTGTGGACGGCGCCGGGCAAGCATAGATTCGTTAAGGTTGCCCGACTCTATGATATCAATGGCTTTGGCACGCCCTGGAACACTTGGAAGGCTGTCGACATAAGCTATAAGAATCTACGTTCCTATGGTATGTAATATTGAATATTGTACCATGAATGCCGCCTAATCCAACTGTTTCTTTTGGGACAGGTCGCTCTTTGGTGCCCGATTGGCTGACCTATCGCGGCAAATGGGGCAACCCCAAGAGCAAGTGTCATCCCTTTCGCCGTATTGGCCTCAATTTCTGCGAGTTTACGGACGGACCCACGGGCATACCACTAAAGGAACCGCACTTCCAATGCGGTGCCGATTATCGCTGAGTTCAGGCCAAATCTTGGATTGGCCTGACTAGCATTAAGTTTAACTTTAGAAAAGTATTTATTGTGAAAGTCCCCCACTGGCTACCCCTCTATGAAAAGCATAAAAAATAACCTAAGAAACGTGGATAAGTATTGAAATTATGATTACTTGGGGAGATTGCAGCAAGACGGGATGGAACAATTGGGTATGGGATGTCGAAGATCAGAAACCGGTGCTTTAAAAAGCTATCCTTCTATGACATTAGTTAATAATTCAACAAATTTAAATAACTTCTAAAAGTCACCCCATCTTAACATAACTTCCACCTTTTGCTGACACTCACTTGAAAAATCAAATTGGCACTTTCGCTGAGCGTTGTATCATCCGGTGAGTCAACAGGAATTTGTCTGGTGAATCTTGTATCGAATTGGGAGACATCATCCTCGCTTCGCTGTTAACAAATACAATTAATCAGTCTGAAGCTAAGCATTGTTAATGCTTGTTTCGTCCTACCAGCAGTGGCTTTATAGGCGGCTCTAGTCGACGGGCCACAACATCATTCCAGTTGACATGCTTGAAGAATGGATGTGACTGCACGGCCCCCGCATCTTCGGGTCCGCTGCCCAGACGCTGTGGCTCCTGTCGCTTCATTAGGCGGCGCACCAGATCTCTGGCTTCGGGTGTGAGGTAGGCTGGCAGATTAAGCTTTGCTTTAAGTATGGTCTCAATGGTCTTCTTGCGATTCTCAGCGGTAAAGGGCGGCTATAAATTAAGTACATATTCGATTAGGTTGCAATTTAAATAAATATATACTTCATGGCACTTACCACACCCGTGAGCATGTCAAACATGAGTGCGCCTAGTGACCACCAGTCGACAGCTTTGCCATGGCCGCTTCTAGTTAAGATTTCGGGAGCCCTGTAATTAACAAAAATTCTTGATCAGTTCAAATATTCTATGGGAGTTAGCATTTTTAAAGGCTTGGCGGTCGCGCACGCACATGTACTCAATTGTGCCGCAGAAGGTGTGGGTGACAATACCCTCTTGTATGTGCTCCTTGCACAGACCAAAATCGGTGAGCTTGACATGTCCCTGTGCGTCCAGCAGTATGTTCTCCGGCTTCAGATCGCGATAGATGATGCCCAGATTGTGTAAATGGCCCAAAGCCAATATGATTTCGCTCAAATAAAAGCTGCAAGCAATTAACGATTCATTAGTGTTTAAATTTTGAGGCATATGCCGACTTGCTTACCATGTGGTATCCTCTAGAAAGATGCCCTCGCGCTCCAAATGCATAAACAACTCGCCGCCACTCAAATACTCGAGAATCAGATACAATTTACCGTCTGTTTGAAAGGCATATACCAATTCCACAATAAACGGATGCTGTGAAAGATAAACAAAACATTTATTAGTATATAGAGAACATTTATATTTAATTCGGGGAATAATCAAGATAGCCAGTAAGCGATAAAGTTACTGTGAATTTGACGTTAACTTCAGCCAATTAAGCGTTTCTGCGTATTTATCATGTATTAAAGTGATTGAAGGTCATATTTTAATGATGCAGCATGATACAACTTGATTATGTCAACCCTTTTCACCTTCGAACTTACTTTAACTGCCTCGAGTATATTGCGCTCGGCACGCGTGTGCGCCGTGTCCTTTTGGTTGGTCACAATGGATGCCTTTTTGAGCACCTTCATGGCAAAATATTTGTTAGCATCTCGTCCAGCGGTCTTGCGCACCTGTCGAGCCAAAAATCGAGCATTATTAAAATGGTAAATATTAAATTTGATATTAGGTTTGTGTGCCGCTTACCTGAAATACTTTGCCGTAGCCACCTTTGCCCAGCACTTTCTTGAGCTCAAAATCCTTTGGGCCCAATTTGATTTTGCCTGGATTGACATTCTCCTCGGAGAGCTGTATGGTTTCCTGGCCCTCATTGCTGTTGAGCATAGGGTGGGGGAGAGGCAAGAGAAAGAGACACAATTAGTTTAGCAAATGTGCTTAGATTTTGTGTGCATTGGTGCTGGCGTGGGAAATGGACAGCCCACACGCATTCTATAAATAAGCTCACTGGCAAACACGCGCCAATTGTCGCCCCCAAGCCCCTATAACATTGCCCAGCCCCTCAGGCCACAGTCTGGCCTACAACTACTAGCCCACTCCATCAGCATATCGAGTGTTTGCACACTGGCTGGCTGGCATATTGCCCACTAGACGGGGCCAACAACAGCTTGTTGGTAGTCAATTGCCAGTTGTAAACACTTCTGACGCCGACATATGACAAAGCCAGTCGCGTTATCAGTCGCGGTAGCTGCCGCAAGCGTCAGGTGTGCCTCCACCTAAACGTAAACCTCTATCCTTGCCACTGTCACTGTTTATGTGTGTGTTTGTGTGTGTGTGGCAATTGATACGTTGCAGCAGTTAGGCCGATTATCATCCACCCAATACTTTTGGGAATTCCCCCCGCAACATTTGCTCAGCTGTTATTCCGAGAAGCGAATTGCGTCGCCTGGACAGCCTTCGCACAAAATCGCAGTCTCATCTTCTGGAAGCGACATAACTTTCGTATTACTCACTCTTGGTGTAGATTTATGCTCAATTCCGGTTCTAGATCGACCTGCAAGAGAGACGCAAAGAGAAACAGATAAGAACAGAGAATAAAAAATATATGCAAATGAGTCAGACGATAAAATAAAACTTGAACAATTAGTCAATAGTTCGTACTAATTGCCCCACAAGTTTGTTTGCAAGCCGTTTTAAAGCTACGCAACCTAAATACTCTTAGGCAACTTAATTTATTCAATTTAACGTCAATAAAACAGGATCGTTATATTGTATTTACTTCTTATTTCTTTTGTTTTTAAATATATTTATATAAAAACAGTTTTTGATCCAGCAAATACTCTTCCTTTATAAGTTACACATAACTCTATTAAACTCTGACAAATAAATACTAAGCATACATATGTTGTAAGATTTCTTATGTACGATCTGTGATGAAAGTTGCGACTACCTGGAACTGGGCACAGTATCTTTCAACGACAGAGACAAATTATGATGCGCTCTCGCAGAGAAAGTATTTTTTTCAGGCAGAGAAATCGTTAAAAGCGGCAACGCCGACGCAGAACGAGACGCACAAAATTCCGTTGTGCCTCGGGTGCGTTCGCTGCTGATCAGCTAAGCATATACCTACAAATGCCTAAATACATATATATATATATGTATATATATGTTATATACATATGTATATATAAACCCATGCATATTGAGGCAGACACTCTTCTCCACACACACGCACACACACCTTCTCTTTAATGACAAACTAAAATTAGAACTCGGAACAATGCCAAATACTCTGCCGACAATTCTGCTACGGATGCTGCAGAGACGATTGCTTCTCCGTTTTTGCGGCGGCGTAGAAGGGAATTTGCAGATTTGTTAGGCAGGTACTCAGTTTGGACTCGCAAAGGAATTTGTTATGTTTCATAATCTGTACAGAAATTCTTTACTTTTAAAACTCTTTTCAGAGAGTGAAAAGGGGTATATTGTTTACAGCAATCTTAATATTTTATTTTTGTTTTCTCATATGATAACATCCTGAAGAGGGTATACTGCATTTAGTTACACCCGAAAGCTACATTGTTACTTGTTTTTTTCTTTTAAATTCTATGCGGGCGTCAGAAGTAAATCAGTTTGAATACGAACGGCAAATGATTTAGCCTCGTCAATGCTGGCGCCGAATTTCAATTAACAAATCCATCATAATTTATAATGCCCACATTTCGAAAGCGTGAGCCCTGCACAGCCCCACATGTATTTATGACATTTAAAACAACAACAATATATTTTAAAAAAATACCCCAATTGCAATTTCAATTGCTGTTAAAAATAAAACAAATAGCGCTGCACACGCGCCCGATTCACTCGATTTCTAAGTCATTTGGCATTGTTTTCTTCGTTTTTCGTTGCCTTATCAGCAGCACACGAAGCTGTTTTTTTTTCGTTTCGTTTCATTTTCTAATTTTATTTTATACGGTGATAAGAATTTTCGTTCCTTTTAAGTGGGAGTTTAGCTGACAGCGCAGAGAATGGGCATGTGTGACTGGGTTAAGACCCTGAACTAATATTTAGCGTGAAAAACACACTGACAAACACATGCTTTCTCCAGCACACTTGAGTGCACCATAAAAAAATATAAAAGAGAAATGAAATGATACCTGCTACTTTGTAATTGTCGGAAGAGGCAAATAATTTTCTTGACCTTGATCTAATTCACCGAATACAAACTGACCTTGTGCGTGTGCTAACGTATTTCAGTGAATTGGCTAAAATTTTCTTATATGTTTTTAACTAACAATAACAAAATTATTTTATGGAACAATTAACTTTAGGCATGGAAGTGTATCTAATCTTCAGCAAACTAAAGATAACTATTCTTTCCGTTTAACTAATCTAAAAATGATTTATAAAACACTTCCAGGTACTCACATATTTCTGTTACCAATACATCTTAACCGCAACCCAAAACAAAAAGTACGACTGGGTACTTCCAGCTGTTGTTCTAACTTTTAAACTGATACTGATGATGGTGTGTGTGTGTGTGTGTGAATGTGTGCGTGTTGGCTTTTATACGCGGGTGTAAGAAATTGTTACTGATTATTTTGAAGGACATTTGTTAAGTTCGATTGCCTAATATTTGCATCATATTATTGTAAGAATTTTAAGCGATTGTTATATAAAAAGAAAATGTGTTTCATAAGGCGCCGAGCTGTGCTCGAGCCTAAGCTGAGCTGAGCCAGCGATGACCGAAGATGTTGAATAACCCCTCGATGACGCCACGCCGCCGTTACTGTCGTGCGGACTTTTGCGCCGCAGATAAGCTGCCAGAGTTCAGCGCCCAAAACAGAGAAAATGCGATTTTACTTTGGTCGGAGAAGGGGGCGCCCAGACAAAGCGAAGGTAAACAAAGACGAAAATCTTGCGTAGCGCACAAAGAGTGCGGGTGGCAGTGGAGTTAAGGGGTTTGGGTTGCAGGCACTGGCACTGCGTAATTGATTTTGTACTCACATCATCCAACTCGATCCTGTCGTCGTCCGAGTCTCGCGCTTTGTCATCCTCGTGCAGCTCGAGATCGAAGAGTTCACTTGTATCGCTCACGTCCGCCATTTGTAGTTGTGTTTGTCGTCACACACACACAAACACTGGCACAGGCACACACACGCACACAAGCGTAGGCAAACGCAGGCAAACACTTTGGGTTTTGCCTTTTCTTTGCTTTTGCGTTTGCAATTGAATTTCTTGCTGCTTCTGCTGCTGCTGAAACAATACGGAAACAGCCCAGCGAAACGGCGACGGCAACGGCGGCGGTCAACGGGAATGGGAGTGGGAACGAGACGCAACACACAGACGCACTTTGTTGGCAATGCTGCGATTTGATTTTAGTTTTTGGCTAAATCGGCCAGGCGCTGAACGGGCGGCCCTGAAGGTTATTTGTTTATTAGTTAATAGAATATGAATGGAAACTGAGGCGCAGCAGCAGCAGCAGCGGCAGGAGGAGTGGAGCGGAGCGCCAATGCCAGCCTCACAATGCCAATACACACACACGAACACACTCACTCGCGACGTTTACGCGACCATGGACGCATAGAGTCGCACGCAAGTTTCAACACGGACGCGGAGCCCAGACGCGCGCGCACGTACAAATGTATTAAATTAAATGAAATGTAATTTAATAATAATTAAAATGCACTTTTTTTCTTTGTTTGCAAGCAGAACACGAGGTAAGTTAGGACAGCGATTGCACTATTCGCGCTTATCGATACTAGTCAGGCATCGAGCCAGCCCTATCGATGCCAATGCTAAACGAAGTATGCGAGTAGCATCGATGCGAGTATTCGATATATCGTTATAATATCCATGCACGCTGGTTGATCCAAACTGGCAAATACAAAAACAAAAACTCCTTTGTTTTGCATAAATTACGTTTTACAAAATAAATAAATGATAATTATGTGCACCGGCGGCTCACCCAGCAGCAATGGCTCCCAAGCTGAAGAAAACAACGAAACCGAACAACAGCAACCACAACAGACTGTCACAGAGCCACAGGAGTCGGTGAGAACTACAATTGGATCGTCCACTTGTGAGGAAATTCTTGCTGAATATGGTGAAAATCTAAAGCTGCTCACTTTAAATTCCCAAGTATCGGAACTTCTGACTATCATCCGTGACAAGTAAGAGCCTGTCACAAGATAAAACCTTCGCTAATTAGTTTATTACAGAAATACAACACGAAGCGATTTCAAGTTTTACGCTGACCGGCTAATACGTCTGGTTATCGAGGAATCTCTTAATCAGCTGCCCTATACCGACTGCAATGTCGTAACACCCACAGGTGCCACTTATAGGGGCCTCAAATATCGCTCCGGCAACTGCGGCGTCTCGATCATACGCTCCGGGGAGGCCATGGAGCAAGGCTTGCGAGATTGCTGTCGTTCCATACGCATTGGCAAGATCCTAGTCGAATCGGATGCCAACACACACGAGGCTCGAGTGGTCTATGCACGTTTCCCCGAGGACATTGGGAGTCGCCAAGTGCTGCTCATGTACCCCATTATGTCCACTGGAAATACGGTGCTGCAAGCGGTGAATGTCCTGCGGGAGCACGGCGTGCCCGAGAGCTGCATAATACTGTCGAATTTGTTCTGTACGCCCGTCGCCGCGCGTACCGTTGTCAGCGCTTTTCCAAAGATGAAGATTCTCACATCCGAGCTGCACCCAGTGGCGCCCAATCATTTTGGCCAGAAATACTTCGGTACTGACTAGATAGGTGGTCGCAACAGTCAAAAAACAGCAGCAGCAGCAACAGCTCCCCAAAGACTTGACGACTGAGCTCTGCTTAGGATAGGTAGTGTTTGTGTGCGTGTGTTCGTTAGATTACCCTCCCACCCAACTAAGCCGAATCCTTTACAGACTAATTAACACATATTTCTTTTGTTGTTGATTATCGAGCACGACATCTTTCTAAAATCTCCATTCTCTTTCCTGCTTTAGATCACATTTGAATTGGAGGAGGAGCTCGTTCATTCACTATTTAAAGTTTGGCTTTCAATGTAATTTGCAAATCCACGCGACTTGTTTAACTTATGCAGATAGAAACAAAATAAATATTATATGTATCACTTATGAACTCATCTTATAATTGACCACCGTGTCCACCTTGTGCAGTCCCGTGGAGAACGAGCGCAACTGGACCGCCTGAGCGTTCTGTATGAAAACGGCACCAGTTTCGTCCCACTGTGCCGGTATCTCGGTGTTCTTCAGCGTATGAATCATCACATCGAAGGTGCAAATGCAATCTAGTAGCGGCAAATAGCTGACGGTTGCTGATATCTGCCGCATAACGTCGCGTATCTCGTTCTGTATGCGGCTCAGCTGCTTGGAGGAGGTCTGCTTGCTGGGATCAATGCCGTCGCCTTCGCCAGCCTCGGCCTGCATTTTAAAGTCCCAGCACTCTAGCACCTCTTTGGTGTGAGCATTCGTGATAACCATGGAGATTTTGTTGATCATGTTCTTGGACAGCCAATCTGTAAAGGGTAACGTCAAAGGCCGAAGTTCAGCAGGAGTTGCGGGAAGGGGCAACAGGTGCCAACTAACCTTCGGTTTGCGTGAGGACGTTCTGCAAGAAGGCAGTGATCTTGGGGTCCTTGGACATGAGTATGGTCAGACCATATTGTTGTGTGTTGTCAAAGTTCTCCGCCGGATAAATGCCGCGTTGGAACAATATCGAATTGATGCCGTACTCTAATTAGCCATAAACAAAGACAGGACGCCATAATGTGAGTGAGCGCGCGATTTTGCAAGCGTCGTTATTGTTCTTGCTTTTACTTACTTAAGTACTCAACGATGATTTGTGCCGAGCCCTTTAGTGTAATGCAGTTCTTAGTTGCCTGAGCTGTAGACATGTTGGACTGTGCTTTTCTTTTATCTTATTTGCAAGTGAAAACTTTCCAACAATTTAAGCCGCTCGTTTTTGAAGATGCTTTTCAGTTCCGTTTCTGAACGAACTACTGGTTAGATTGAACGAATCAGTTCATTCAGGAACATATTTACTTAGTTCACTAGTTCAATCGATAGGTGAACTGGTACCAAAAATACCAACAAAAAAAACTATCGACGAAATATACCACAAAATACCAAGAGGTAGCATATGTGTTGGCGCCAACAATTGAAATCGAAAGGAAAGGGAGCCAAGTAATTGCAACAAGTACATTAATTTTATTAGCAATATTTGAACTACATCTAAGCATGAGATCCATTTACTGGCACGTTCTCCTATTTGCATAATATTGAATAAACGTCTACTTCGCACTGCTTCATATCCATCGATTGTCATTGTTGCCAAACGCCATTTCGTAGGAGGAGCCTGCCAAAAATAACCAAACGAAGATATTTTTTAGCCAACAAAATTTGAGTTCTCATATAAAGCTTACATCCCAAGACTTAATATAAATAACTTCAAGCTGTTAACACCGGGCCCCATTTTCCAGAGCGCTTTTTGTGTTGTACTGTGTTGAAAATGATTTGTATATCGGTTGTGAAAATTGAACAGCAAAACAGGAGAAAACCAAAATAACTAACAACGAAAATTTATTAAGCTATAAATAATAAAAATGATCTTGGGACGCACTTGAAAACAAAAGAAGAAAAAATAATAAAATCAATCAATTTGTATAATGTGAAGTGTTTGCAAATTTTTAATGAAATTTTTTCTTACGCATCATTTTGTATTTTTTTTAAAATTAAAATTAATCTTTACATAGTATTTTTGGTATAAATCTTTCAATAATTAAATTAAAAATTTTGACTTAATTTAACTAAAAATAATCTCTTCGCGTGCCAACGCCTATTATAAGTACAAACTGATGTCAACATATATATGTTAATATATATATATATATATATATATATGTATATATATATAAACTAAGTTTTACATTTCAACTTATATTCGATTAGGAAAAAAAAAAAAAAAATTGGGTAATTAAATTGTATTTTGAAATTAAGTAGCTGTAGTGTGTGTGTGTGTGTGTGAGTGTGTGTATTTATTTACGAGTATTTAGCATAAAGTTTTTAAGTTAATATTTAATAAAATACAAAATAAATTATGGTTAAGCTCTTTTATAACTTAGTTGAAATGTACACAAAACTTATCGTGAACTATAACGAATATATAAGTATATGTATATATATACATGGTTTAGAGAACTCTCGCTCTCCATATACTCTACGTGTATGTATGTCTATGGTACAACAACAAAAGCGCAACAGTGTCAGTGTCAGGGTCAATCGGTATCTTTTCTTATCTCTTTTTTTTATTTTGGATTTTTCTTTTCTCGTTTTTAAGTTTTTTCTTGCAATACAAAGTACAATAAATAAATTCAGATTTTAATTCAATTTCATACACAAAATTCTGTCGCCGTGCACAAACGCCAAATTAACATAAAAAAAAAAATGTCAGTCTGCATCTGGTTAATGTATTTGTTTTCAAACTTTTATCTTTTATAATTAATAATCTTTTTTCTTTTTTTGTAGTTGCAAAAATTTTTGGGGCAACGCCCACACGCAGCAAGCGTTGCGGAAAACTTAATAGTTTTTCTTAATATTTTTATATGTTTTTGTGTGTGGTGCAACAAATTGTATAATTTTTTAAACATAATACTAAAAAATTACATTTGTCGGCGTTGGAGTGCAGGGAGTACTTTTGTTTGCGTTTACTATTATCATTATTATCATTATTATTATTATTATTATTATTATTATTACTTTTTTGTTTTTAATAAAAATTTTATGCATTAAAATAGTCATTATTTAAGGTATGTATTTGGCCGTAGATTGCAACAAAATATCTGTGAAGAGATTAAATCATAAATAAAAATTAAAAATTAGTTGGTTTTTCTTTCTTTTTTTTCATTTATTTTTTTTTTGTTTTTTTTTTTTTAACTAGCTGCCCTAATACCATTTCCAAAAGGGAATTACAAGCAAAAAACGAGAAAAAATGCACTAGTAAGTGAGTAATAAAGGGTTGCTCAGCATTTTATTCAGAAAGTGATCATGCATGATTTTTTTTTGTTCATCGAATAAAGCTCAGCTAAGCTTAATACTCTTTTGCGTTAAATGGAAAATTAAGTAGGAGTAAAATAGTGGAACAGAGTTAACCAATTGAAAGAAAAAAAAACTGTGAGGAAACGCAAAAGATTAGTCAAAAAATTGTTTTTGTTTTTTTTTTTTAAATTGATAACAACCACCAGATAAATAAATAAAAGGAGCATATGAAATTGTTGTTTGTTTGATTTGGTTTGGTTTTGTTTTTTTTTTGTTTTTTTTTTTTTTTTGGTGTTTTCGTTTTGTCAAAATCTACAGCCAAAGTGTTAATAATGTTTCATAGTATAACAAGAAACTATAATAAAAAAAAAATGTATGTACGAGTTCTAAATAACTAAATTAATTGCAAGAAATAATTATTGTTATTCAATAAAGTATATTATTTATTATTATTATTATTTATGTTGTTACTTCGTATGGAGTTTGGTTTTTTGTATGATTTTATCCTTTTGCTGTTTTATAGTTTTTTTTATTGGATTTTTTTTGGTTTTTTGTTATTGCAAACTACAAAAAAATAGTTATCGAAAACAAAACAAAATATCGGTTTGTGGTCAGTGCTTTTATTTGCTGTTGATGTTGTTGTTGTTGTTGTGTGGTGACTGTACTTTGGCGACATCGATTGGCTGCTAGGGTTGCCACTTGTTGCAATATCAGAAATATTTAACTTAAGAGAGCCTCTGTTTACTGTTATTGTTATTGTTACTGCTATTGTTATCGGTATCGTTATCGTTATTGTAATTGTAATTATAATCGTTATCGTTATCGTTATCGTTATCGTTATCGTTACTGTAGAACGCTATCCATATGAGTGTAGGCTGCGCCAATTGAATGGTTTGAATGCACATTCGACAAGTTATTCAGTATTTGGTAGGTATTCTGTTGTGTGTATGTAATTTCTGACTGTTCTGAGTCTGTGAGTTGCATTTTAATTTTGTTTTGTTTCTTTGTTGTAGTTGTTTATGTGTAAATGGAAAATTAAATTGCTTTTAACATTTACATTATAGAGAATTTAAAAAAAAAAATTGTTTTTTTGTTTTTGCCTATGTTATAACTATTTAAAATAAACCTTCTATAGCACCATTTGTTTTTATTCGCATTTTTATAAATTTTCATAAATTTTATTTTATTTTATTTTATTTTATTTTATTTAGTATATATATGCGTATGTATATTTTATATATAGCTTTTAATAAAAAAAAAGAAAGAACAAACTTGTTGTTGTTAGTTAGTTTTTAAGACTTTGCTTTGTTGCTTTTTGGAATGTGTTTTCTAATAAAAAAAAAAGTTCAAGTTCATGGTAATTCTGCGGGAGGCGGTTGGAGCTAAAAGGGGGAACTTCTGAATCTTGGGCCTGGTCATATACAAATCGTTTATTACGTGCGATTTCCATGCTTCAGTTGTTGTTCTTATTGTTGTTGTTCTTGAGTTTGCCGGTATACTGTATTTGTACTTTGCGTGTGTATGTATTTAGGTGTGCGTGTGTGTGTGTGTGTGTGTGTGTGAGTGTTTTTCAGTTATCAACTATATTTGGTTTATTTCACGTTTATTAACAGATTCGGATTATAGAAAGTTATTTTGATTGATTTAATTTTGATACTCGCATTTGGTTGAGTGTTGTTTGAGTTCATATCGATTTAGTGTGACTCGATCTAAAACAATCGATGCTATAGAAGTGCCTATTTTAGCAGTAAAACCCTCCTAAATACTTTTTGCCACAATCGAGATTATTGTTGTACGTACTGTCTGGCCCGGCATACTCGCAGCGCTGGCCTTGATATCCTTCCGGGCAACTGAAAGATTAAAGATAGAAAGTTCGTAAGTCAAAAATTGTATTCAATGCGATGCAAACACTTTAACAAAATTTAATAAGAAAAAATAAAAGAAAAGCACATATACACCACATTTAGGTGGCCATGAACCAGCATTTTCCAGCATTTCCCTCACACGCTCACCGAATACTTAAGTATAAACAGCAGAAGAAAAACGAAAAAAAACGAACCCAACATTTAATTAACAATTTTATCATTTTTTGCTCCCTTTTCATTTTATTTAATTTATTTTTTTTTTTTTGCGAAGAACACAAATTGAAAATGAAATGGAAATTCACAAAATGGAAAAAAATCAAAGAAAAAAAAAATGGAAAGAATATAAAAAGAGTACAATGCGCTTTTTGGGATCGCTCTGGATGGTTTTACATATACACAAACATATGTACATATAAGAGTCGATATATGCGTCGTGTGCACACCCATACACACACACACACACACAGTACGTGGATAATGTATAAAACGAGGCGCCGAAAGACATTATTCACATTGCACACAAACATACGAGTGCGAGTGTATTTGAGTGCGAGTGCGAGTTTTGTGGAGTTCTAAAATTTTCCAGTTGAGAAATTTTCACTCGCTCTCGCTGTAAATGTAATGCGATGCCAAAATTTAAAAATTTCCCGTCAGTTTCTCAAGTGCTGCTCTCGGCTCTCAGTTAGTTAGTTCATGTGCTTGGGGTTGGGACCTTATCAGCATCAGCTGTCACACGTTTTATCACAGCGCGGCCACTTGACTTTAGGGTTCGAGCCCAAAATAAATGCCCATGCAATCCTTTCGATTTAACTTCAACATGCACACAAACTTATACATATATATATATATATATATATATGTATGCATGTATATATAGATCAACTTACGTGCAATAGAACTGATTCAGATCCGGTATCAGAAAGCAGCTGCCGCCGTGAAAGCAAATATTATCCTTACATGGATAGCCCGAGCTGTGCTCATCTGGCCGCATGGCAACTGTAATAAATTCAAATAAATATATATATATTTAATTAAATCATTAAGATGTGTATGTGTGTAATACACTCAGAGAAAAGCACACTCAAATAAAAACTTTTGGCTCGTTTCTCTTCCACATTTCTTGCTATTTTCTCCGAGTGTATCAAGATATAGTTAGATAGATAGATAGATATATAGATAGATAGATGTAGGTAGGTGGTATGCATGGATTGTCGCCTTCAAATGCGCCCATAAATCACAAATGAATTGGAGCGCTCTCTAAACATGGCCAACTTGACAGACGCACATCAAAGTGCGATGGAGAAAGATGAAGAAAGATGAAGGTGAGAGGGAAATGAAAGGGGGGGGGGATGGTTTAAAAATGATATCTTCACTCGCTTACCTTGATAGGCATTGATCATGATGCGGCGCTTGTCGATGTGTTTGCTGACTTTGTTCTTGGCACGGCACTCGTATTTGCCCGCATCCGTGGAACCGTTGAAGGATGGCAAAATGAGCTCAGCACGTTTTCTAAAGGATAACAGATAAAATTAGGATTTGTGCATAGGTAAATTATATGGTTTGTCTTTTGTTGCTCACTTGCGATGCTTGAATATGTAATCATTGTCTTTGCGATTTATCGACCTGTCGTCCTTGAACCAGGTCACCTTTGGGGGCGGCCTGCCCTCCACCTTGCAAATGATCCGCAGCCTCCGTCCGTTCTCCACAGATGCGTTGCGCGGCATTGACAATATCTCCGTAATCGATGCGTTCTGTGCTGTAAAACAACAACGACAAGCACAGGCATTAGTCTGAGAAAATCCCCCAATACATATATATATATATATACTATATACATCTATATCGTATAGATTGTATGCTGGCTTCTAATTAATTTTGGGCATTTTCATTGTTTATGCAAAAAGTAAAAATCGTTTGTGCCTCGGCGCCATAAACAAAATATCGCACTAGAAATTATTGAGATTCTTTAAGTTTTATTTTATTTATTTTCCTTCTTTTTTTTTTTTGTGTTTTATGGGCAGACGCGACGTCTGCTTAAATCTTAAAATTGTTGAACTTAATCGTAAGTTGTTTATGGACTCTGCTTTGGCAGCGATCGTTAAATGAGAATATGACATGACCTGATTTTCAAGGACTTATCACAAAGGTTGCGACTATGTCTGGGAAAGCGTGTGATTTTTTACTTTGGCTTAGAGATTTCAATCAATTTCAGAGCTTGATATTAAAACTAAATTATAAATTTCTTATAAGAAGTACTTGTCAATAACTGAATGTGATGAGTGTGCTAAAAACAGTTATCAACATGGCCAATACTACAGTCATATATATTAGCCGAGGAATTCGTATCCCGATTCTTATCTTATCTTTATTAATAATACGCACACTTTAGCAAATTGATTTATAGAAGCGAACAATTGATTTGTTTTCACGTGCTTGTGGCTTTTGGGCTTAGATCGTGCTTTAGCATTCGATTTATATTTAAGTTGGCCACTTTTCGCATCTCGCAGGCGGCCAATTACACATTGGCCAATCATTCGCGGGGTGTTGCCAAAAAGTCTCCCTCGCAACGGCGGCCACTGAGTCATCTGTTTGCGAGAATTTGGCAATGAAATGAATGCGCCTCGGTTAGCCGCCGTTTGTGCCACGCCCACTAGTCACAGTTCTTGGCTGGCTTTAATTAGCCGGCATCGCACGTGGGGGCGAATAGAGGGGCGAAATGAAGCCGAGGGGCGGGGCGTCACATGATAACTGCGAATTGCGTGAATGAATGATTCATCTGAATCATGTGAAACAATTGGTCAAGTATTTTTAAGTATTTTCTATTTGCTAACTTTAAGCATTTTTATCTTTCATTTATTTCTATTTCAGATACTTGGGTGGGCGCGCTTTTTCCCAACTGAAATGCAGTTTAACTACAAAAAAAAAAAAAGAAAATAAAATGTTGCATGCGAATTGTTTGCCTGATTATGCAATGGCATTTAACACGCCAGCTTTATTATTTATACATATAAATATATAAATATTAATATTAATAATGATAATGATATTGATAATTATAAAGGCGTCTGTATATATACATACATACATACTATATAGGGGCTATTTATATATTCAACGCAGTCTGCGAATTTTTGATTTAATGCTAAGCGAATGTTAATTTATGCGCCTCTCGCGTGGCCCATCCAAAAGGAAAATGTATTTATTCTTTAAAATGTTACATATTAAAAGATAATTTATTGTTTATAATTTATGTTTGTTTTTGTTTTTTTGTTTTTTG
>SCDZ01000933.1:0-18625 GCA_004143845.1 Drosophila lacertosa | reverse complement strand
AAATAAAATAAAATAAAATAAAATAAAATAAAATAAAATAAAATAAAATAAAATAAAATAAAATAAAATAAAATAAAATAAAATTAAATAAAATAAAATAAAATAAAATAAAATAAAATAAAATAAAATAAAAATATATTAAATAAATAAAATAAAAATTAAAACCTAATATTTTGTATTTTTTCTGTTCTTTTTAATAAAAGTTTTTTCTAAAGACTTTTTTAAGCTTTTCAACCAAAAAAATTACTTTGTTTTACATAGGGTATTCAAGCGTTTGTTAAGCACTAAATAAAACAGTAACTCTTTACCGAATAAACGCTGCACATGAAAACTTAAAATTGCCCTTTAAACAATTTATCAGCCTACATAAAAAACATGAATAAATAAAAAAAAGTGGGCAACAAATTGAAATATGAATTTAATACAAAAATATTGTTAATAAAAAGGGCTTATAGATTATTAAAGATAAATGTAAATTTGTTAAACGTGGGCAGAGTCAATTGTTTGTGGCACTTCCGACTGTTTAGATACACTAGAAACGCCTACAAACTAATTAAATTGAAGGACAAGTCAAAAAATAATATAACTTAAATTCATGGATTTTAAATTATTAAAAATATGTTAAACAAATAAACAGATTGTATATATAGATATATATTAATATATATATAGGTAAAGTTATATATATATATATGCAAGTTTATGTAGAAATATATACTAGAGTTATTTAAGTTTATCTTTCTGTGCTTCCAGACAATGTTGCAATTCTCACTTAATCAATTCAAATCCTGCTTTCAACACTGTTCGCTGTTTGCGCTGTTAATCAACACTGCAACTGCAAACAAAAACAAGTTGAGTCTTAGCCACGTTAACAAGCCAACTCTGCCAACTTAAACTAATCTTCCCCCACTTTGTCTATCTTTATGTTGACGATTATGGCAATGATGATTTGACAGAAGGTTGAATCACGATTCAACTGCCATTTCAGATAGTCAAAGTGCACTCTAAAGATATTCTTGAGTACACTCAATTTAAGCGAAACGGTGGCAAAACCAAGCTATAACAATTCCCGTTCGAGTGGAGCTTGCTGGACTAACGAATACCCTGTAGTTACTTTGCGGAACTTTGAGCTGCAACTTTAAATTAGATTTAATTCATTTTTTATAAATTGTTTTTTAACTGATTTTTTGTTGGGTTTGTTTAATTAATTATTTGATTTGTTTATAAACGATTAGCAGACTTTATAAATTGTTATAGATTTGAGTAAGGGTTAAAATTAAAAAACTAATTTTTAAAAGTTTTAATTTCAAGTAAAATTTCTTAACACAAAAATTGACTTAGGCTAATAAACAAAAAAAATCCTAGGTTCGAATCTTCAGGCTTTAGTGTCTCAGGAGACTTAAAGTAATAGTTTTTTTTTTTTTAAAGATTATATATATTTTATAACTATATCTTTATGGAAATATTATAAAAAAATTAAATTATTTAAAATTAAACACTTTCAAAAATGTTTTATATAAGCTTTCAGTCTGCCAACTAAAACAAATGAAGACTTTTTAAAAAATCTAAAATATGAGCATTATAAGCCTGAAAAAAATTTCCATTACATTTTGTACGAATTCTGTTTTTTTTTATGTACAAATACTCATTAAAATGGATTATTTAAAATTATTTTTATTTAAATGTTTTTCACAAAACTTTAAGTTGTTTTCAATTTAAATAAGCCTTTAAGCAAACTCCTTTGCAAACACTTACAGGGCATCAAATCCGCCTAGGCTCAATTGCAAATTTGTTTGGCAAACAAAAAAATACTCAACAATCTTCAGCAAATACCAAAAAGATACACGAAAAAGACTAAAAATGATACTTTAAGAAGCTGCGATGCTAATTGGCAGCAAGAATCACAATAACAAGACAAAAAAAGATGATGATGACCCAAAGTTGTGATCAGAAATGCGTTGTCATGATCAGTTGGCTTAAATGACAGAATAAAAAAAAAACAGAAGAGAACTTTCAATTCTTGCATCATTTAAAAATCAAGCAGAAAAAAGGGGCGAAGAAGAGGAAAAGAATTAAGCCGAATAACAGTTAATAAGCTGTTTTTAAATTATTTAAATAAATATATATTAAGCACATGTCCATAAACAAATGCCAATAAAATAAATTGCAATCGAAGCTTGTCAAAATGAGTTTCAAAATTTTTATTTTCCTTCATAATTTATCTTTAAGTAATATTTAACTTAATGTTGCTTTAAGCGATTGCATAATCAATTTAATAATTTTTTCTCTTTCTTTTTTTGTGCACAAACTAATTTGTTTATCTTAGCACCTATTTTTTATTGGCTTTGCTTATTATTTTTTTTTAAAGTATTTTGCTGATTTTTCCCAGAAGCTACTTTTACTTATTTTTTTTAGCTTTAGGCTTACACACTTAAAAAAAATATAATTTTGTTTCATATATTTAAAAAAAAAATTTTGCACTAAACTTAAATATCTATTTATGCCACCAATGAATTTATCGATATACGTTTTACTTTTATAAATGAATTGTTAGTCTATTATAACTTATTTTCATACGCTTATTTTTCACAGCTCAGACCAAAAGAAAAGCATTTATGCAACCTTTATATATTTTAAAGCCCGATAAAATATCGATAATAATCGAAAATCCGTTTGACGACATAGTTTACAGTCTAAACATTGCTTTAGTTAATTTCGACTAAAGCTGTATTCTTTTAATGCGCCTTTGTAAACCCTCATTTAATTTAATCCATTTGCTTCGTTATCGATTATTAATGCGCCTTTTTAAACCCTCTTTTAATTTAATCCATTTGCTTTCTTATCGATTATTAATCGATATGCTTTTTGGCACGTTTTGACCTTCTCAGTTAGTCTCTGTCAATTTCTTGTTTTTATTCTTACTGCTACTACCGAACTTTGTTTTTATATTCGCTTCTTTCGCTCTAAGAAGCATAAATTGAAATCGATTATTAATCGATAAGTATATGTAGCTTAAAGAAGCCAGAGGTAAAGCATTTATTTTTAGCTGTTTATCAAATAATTTTTCGATAGTTGTTTTATACGTTTCCAATATATCGATAAATATATCGCAATATATCGATAAGTAATCGATCAGAACTATCAGAACGCTTCTCTGTTTTCTCACAAATACTTTGTGTATCTTCTTTAAACTACATTTAGTTTTTGTTGTTGATTTTGTTTATGTCTCCAATCGATTATTAATCGATTAAGCAAGAACTTTATTAAGCCTCTTCTGCCACGTGAGGCAATTAAGCCTATTGAACTTTGTTGCTGTCAATACGAAAGTATTTACCAATGCTGTTCGCATTTTCATTCAGTTAGAAGATTTACGAGTGCCGCCCGGCCAAAGAATTCACAATTCTTCCTTGTCTCCGACTCGGTCTCGTCTATGAATATGGCCCGTAGATTCTATTGAAGATTCCAATGTGAATGTGTCGCATTTAGAATTGAGATGTGACGACAGGGTTGCCAGCTAACATTGTGCAGTCAGCGCTTGTCGTCGCCTCTGACGCATTTTGGGACTGGGGACTGCCCAAAAGGGGCGGGGCAACGCCCACCCCACCCCCGCTGCCCCAGCCTCGTTCCAAGACGGATGCAGACGACGCTCGCGGAATGCGAAATGAGCTTCAACGTTTCGCTCGAGCATAAAAAAAACCAGGCGACAGCTCAACAATGATAATGTTAATGTTAATAAGAACACTACAAAAAAGAAAAAAAAATTTAAAGAAAAAAAAACAGCTGCGTTTTGCATGCTGATATTGGGCAGAAGAAATCTGGAATTGGAATCGAGCTTGTTGCTTCGTTTTGGGTTTGGCACGCACGCAATTTGTTATAGGAAAAAACAACAAAAATCGAAATCGAAGGCAGCGCCTGGCAACAAAGTCCACGAAGAGTAGCAGAAAACGGGCATAGCCAACTAAGACATACTCTATCCTAATGAAAGAGCGTCAACAAAAAGGCTCACACAATGAAAGTTACACCTTTTTGCGATTTGCCACGCCCCCCCTGGGGGTAGCCCAAAAATCTTTTAGCCACAACAGACGAAACTATTAACAAGTATATAGACAAAAAATCAAGTCTCTAGCTATTATAGCGACCAATATTATTGCATTTCTGTCAACCAAATAATCCATTCCAAAAGAGATTTGTTTTTTTTCTCTGTTTTTTTTTTGTGGCGCCTCATTAGCATCAATTTCTATGCAGGCTGCTTGGCTGGGCTTGCAGTCGAGATGTTTTCTGTTGACTTCCTGTTTGCGGGCACGCGCCACCAACAACTGGCCAAAAAAAGGCGACGCCAATAATCGAAACTAATTGTTTTTTAAAACTGTGCTAACTACGCAAACAGTTTGCGCAATCTTTGGCTGCTTGCACAGATTGGCAAATATTATATATGTATATATAACATAACGATCATGGCTTAACTTATTTCATATAATTATAAAATCAAAGCTGCGCTCAAGCGCAACCAGAATGAAGTAAATATTCGGCTTGCGCAAGCTGTTTGTGCAAACGGAAGTTGTTCTAATCACAATGCCGACAGTCTGCAATTAAAATTATGGCCGCCAGCGGGCGCCAGCGCGAATTCGTCGCAATGCAATTAATGCAATTTTTTAATGTTAGTTCTTTGTTTGTTTCGTTTTTTTTTTTGCTTTGCAGTTTACCTGTACAACATTGGCAAACGGTTTTTGGCCATCTCGCAACCCTTCGATGCGGCACGCAATCCGGATGCCTCGCCGTTGTGCCGCGCGCAGATGCGTCGCTTTATGAGCGCATTGAACAATTTCGATTTGTGGGCCTTGAAAAGTGAGTATCCGACTAGTTGCATATGTGTGTGTGAGTGTGTAAGTGAGTGTGTGTGTGTGTGGCGAATCAGAATTCGAGTCATTGCCAACCGGGCAAGAGGCGATGTGACCGCCAGACGCGGCGACATGAATTGTAAGAGTGCAAAGTCAAATGAATCAAATAATCAAGTTCTGAAATTGCAAACACAACACACACTCACACTCGCATATACATGTGTGTGTGTGTCGTGCGGCAAAAGTGAAGGTCAAGCGTCGAACTTTACCCACATTTGCCTCACTGCAGCGACGGCAATGCCAAATGCAAGCGAATTTAAGCCAACTGCAGCGAATTGCAGCAGCAGCAGCAACAACAACAGCTACAAAAACAAGCATGCCGCGAACTTGGCACCAAATCGCCAGCTGGCGGCGAGCTCAGAATCAGAACGAGTTCTCAGCTGCTGTGCGATGAGGCTGAAATCACAGTCAAGGTCGCTGCGTTGTTTGTTTTTCCATTTATTTACAATACTTTTATTTTTGTTTTGGCTTCGCCCCATGCAACAAGAAACCAGCAAAGACACGCCCCCGCTCGCACACTCACACTCACATTGCTAATCCAATTTCTCTCTTCCTCTCGCCGCGCGCTCAGTGCACGATGCCAGCGGCAAATTGAACTCGGGCATTCTGAATGGCAACATTAACCAGCCCGGCGATTTCGATCAGTGCATGGGCATACAGCATGACGTCACAGGCAGCAGCGACACCGACAGCGACAGCGACAGCGACAGCGACGTCGCTAATTCGCCGCTGCGCGGCCAATACTGTTTGGCGTATGCGCAGCCAGTGCTGCCGCATAAATCGAAACGGCTGCAGGCCTTCTTCAAGCTGCTGCAGTCGCACGGGCCCTTCAAAAGCGAATTCAATGACGTGAGTATTACTACTTAAATATATGTATTTTTTATAGTCTATATATTTGTGAGGTTTGTTCAAGTTCGTTGGCCAAGCGCGATTGCTCTTAATGCACTCGTAATTGCCCGATATGCACGTGACTGCGATCGCAAAATGGGATTAAGAAGGCGAAGAAAAAACCATAAATGGCGTGACACACACGCGTCTGTGTGTCTATGCTTGTGTGTGTGTGTGTGTATGTGTGACTTTTTAGGCGCGGCGAAATTGTCTAAGCTTTCGCTGGCATTTCGCCGCCATTCCTTCGCAGTTAGAGCGAGATAGCTGCTAACTTCGTTCAAATGGAAGTTTCGCAGAGTTTCGGCCAAAGCTCGACATTGAACTTGGCCAAAAAATGCGAGCAAAACGAAATATTCGATTTGATTTCGCCATAAAAAAAAATACAAAAAAACAACAACAACAAAAACTGTGCCTTTGTTGTTGCTGCCAATGATTTGGCATAATATGCTAATCATTAACCCAGCGAGCCGATCGACGCGGTTCAATGAACCCAATAAAGCGGTATTTTTATATTTACGTTCGACAACAAATCAATAATTTTTAGAATTTCCTTGTTGATTTCTTCAACAATTAACGAAAGCTGGCAAACAAAAAACTTGGACGGACTTGGCCTAATTTGCAAGAGTTTTAAAGTGTAGATGTGTTTATGCAGTTGACAATTTCTTTTGAATACCCTGTAAAAGTCGTGTATTGGGTATATTGGTTGTGTGAGCTTGTTTGTAACGGGCGAAGAGAAGCAACTTTTGAAGTATTTAAGAATAGTTTGAGTCCCTGTTTGTATAGAGAGTCTTACTTAATTGAACTTGGACTTCGGTAATACCCTTCACTTTTGGCCAAATTTGCGGAGAGTCATTTTGCAAGAGTTTTAAAATGCGGATGAGTTTTTGCAGATCAGTTTGAATACCCTGTAAAAGTGTTATATAGGGTATATTGGTTTTGTGGGCTGGTGCAATTATCTAAAGTAAACCTGGACTCAACCCTTCTTTATTTATCCTTTCAGCCTGGTCATCGCGTGCCGCGTTATTCCCTGATCAATTGGGGCATCTGCGTTCCATCGGGCTGCACGCATCGCGATGTGGAGTTTGGCGTCGCGGAGTATCTGCGCAACCAGACGGCGGCGACGGGCATCAGCTTCAACGTGCGCGTCGAGCCGCAGATGTGCCAGGTGCGGGATCAGCAGCCGTGGGATCGGGGCACCACGTGGGCGGTGCGTTTTTTCGTCCTGGTGCTGTGCCTGGCGGTCCTGTCGACGGTCTACGATCGCTCGACGCGCACACAGCCCAAGCAGAGTGAGTTCCCAGTTGCTCCCAGTTGCGACTTGTGCCTGATACCCTTTCTTTTGCAGACGACTGGTGCACGGCCTTCTCGCTGGACAAGAATCTGCGCTGGCTCTTCAGCACACGCAGCGCGCCCGGCGACATTGAGGCTGTCCATGGGATTCGATTCTTGAACGCTGTGATGCTGATCTTCTCGCACAAATCGATGGCCATGTTCTTCAATCCGTACAACAATCGCACGGCCATGTCCGAGAATCTCGGCCAGCCCTGGACGGTGATCGGACGCGCCGCTTCCCTGTACACGGATCCCTTTCTGCTGTTCAGCGGCATGCTCACTTCGTACTCCCTTTTTGGGCGCCTCATCAAACATCAGCCCATACGGCTGAAGAACGAATATGTTAGTCGCCTAATGCGGTAAGTGTGCCATTTTACAGGGTATACCTAAGTCAACTGATTTTCAATTGTGTTTTTCATCCTTTCAGGATTGTTCCTCCACTGGCCGCTCTGATCCTCTTCTGCACGTACGTCCTGCCGCTGTGGGGCTCGGGGCCACAGTGGAACCTCGTGGTGGGCCACCACGCGGACATCTGCAAGCAGCACTGGTGGCGCAATCTTCTGTTCATCCACAACTACTTTGGGTTCAGCGAGATGTGCTTGACGCACACGCACCATTTGGGCATCGACACGGAGCTGTTTGCGGTGGCGCCTCTGTTCATTCTGGTGCTCTGGCGCTGGCCGCGACGGGGTCTGCTCGCACTGCTGCTGCTCTGCACAGTGGGCACCGCAGCACGTTACTACACGACCATTGTGAATCAGCTGTCCAACTATATTTACTTCGGCACCAAGTGAGTCCCATTGGAGTCCCGTTGATCTTAACTGAACTCTTTTATTTCCTTTGCAGCATTCAGCGTCTGTTCCGCACCGCTGACTATATGTATTCGTTTCCGCCGCATCGCTCGACCGTTTATATCATGGGCATCCTGCTGGGCTATGTCCTGCGCAAGTTTCAAAACGTTCAGTTGAGTCCTTTGCAGCTGCGCTGCGGCTGGCTGGCGGCCACAGTCTGCGTGCTGGCCTCGCTGCTTGGCCCCGCTCCGATGGGTCACATCGACTACGTCTACAATTCAACGCATGCGGCAATCTACGCCGCCTTTGCGCCCATCGCCTGGTGTCTGTTCTTCTCCTGGATCGTCTTCGTCTCCCACAACGGCTATAAGAGTAAACTTAAATCCACTTCTTAAAATTCTTCTTATTCATTCGCTTACCCGTTTGCAGACAAGCTGACCAGACTGTTTAGCTGGCGCGGCTTCCAGGTCTCCACGAAGCTCTCCTATGCCATTTACCTCACACAGTTTCCCGTCTTCTTCTACAACGTCGGACGACGGCGTCACATTCATCACTATTACAACTTTGTCTCCATCATTGTGAGTGTACTCAAAAGTTGGCCATCTAAATTGATTCTCTTAATTTACAGTTCGATATTCTATCTAAACGTTATATAGTATATGTATAGATAATCTATTTGAGTGCATTCTCTATTTGTACAAATACTTTAATAATATACTTTATAAGCATAATCTATAAAATTATATACTTTAAGATACTCTCTTAGCATAAATACTCATTTGGTAAAACTTGTCTTTAAGATACTCTTTCATAATAGATTTAGTTAGTTATAGTTAAAATATTCTATTTATATAAATACTCTACATAGTATAAATATTCTATATAATACAAATATTATTCAGTATTATCTATAAAATAATATATACTTTAAGATACTCTCTTAGTATAAATACTTATAAATATTATACACTTTATAAATGTAGAATTGAGGCTATTGTAAAAATACTTTTTAATAATAGATGAAGTTTAAAATAGTTAAAATATTCTATTAATATAGATACTCTATATGGTATAAATTTATATCTATATAATATAAATACTAAATAAGCATAATTTAAAATAATATATACTTTAAGATACTCTCTTAGTATAAATACTTATAAATATTATACATTTTATAAATGTAGAATAGAGGCTATTGTAAAGATACTCTTTAAAAATAGATGTAGTTAAATGTAGTATAAATATTCTATATAATTGAAATACTAAATAAGCATAATCTATAAAATTATATATACTCTTAAATACTCTCTTCGTATTAATACTCATTAATATTATACACTTTATAAATTTATTTATATGGTCGATTTGTATAGATAGCATTTAAGCTACTCTTTAATAATATCTGCTTTATATAGTTAAAATATTCTATTAGTATAGATACTCTACTTAGTATAAATACTCTCTTGGAATAAGTTAAGTCTATAAGTTAAGATGATTATAATCTATAATAATATATAATAATTAGTATAATCTATAATAATATATAATAATTAGTATAATCTATAATAATAGATAGATATAAAGTATAGACATTTTCTTTTAAAATTACTGATTATAGATTCTATTAGTTAAGTTACTTGACTCTTTTAGTTAATAGTTACTTTCAGACTGTACTTAAGATACCCTATAAAGAGTTATCATTCCACAACCAATTTATACTCTTAGCATTTATCTGAAACCTTTTCTTCTTTATCTTCCAGCTGGATACCAACGAATTTATCTCGATCTTTCTGGCGTCCGTGGCCCTAACGGTGCTCTTCGATGCGCCCTTCCAGAACCTCAAGAAGCTGCTCATTAAGCCGCCACCCAAATCGAAGGCGACCAGCACAACGCCAAATGGAACTGCCCCACAGAAGCAGCAGCAATTAGAGTTGCCGCAGCAGCCGCAATTAGAGTTGCCGCATCCGCACGCCGATTAGCCTGAAGTCTTCTTCGTATTCGTATTCGTATTTGTATCTTGTAAATTTGTCTTAGCATTTAGTGGCAATGTATTTAAATCGCCTGCGCCGATCATCCCAATACCCTTTCCCCTCCGCAATTCCGCCCCTTTAGTCTGTAGTGAAACGCTTTATACATTGTAAATTGTACTGTTAGTCACGAAGCGCGTAGAGAGAAGTACGTATATTTTTTTGTTTACTGCTTTACTGTACTTTAGTTGTTAATTAACCAATCAAATGCAATCGATCACTGCTTGTTTTCGTCGTCGCCTATTGTTCATATTGTACGGCATTAACTTTAACTTTTAACTTTTAACTCTACTCGAACCAACCAGCTTTGCGCGTCTTATCATTATATTATTTACAAACAAACATTTAATCTTAAGCGAGGTCCTTTGCGCTCTTTATATAAATAAATCTATATATATAATTTGTTTTGTCCTAATTTAATAAACAAAAAAAAAAAAAGAATCGTTCAGCACGTTCTTATGCTGTACTTAAAATATATTCAAACTGGTTTTTTATTTTTTACTATTGTCTACTTTTAGGCGGGGTAAATAAATTAGAGGGTATTAAACTTGAAACTTGGAATTTATATGCTTAAATATCCTTGGAAGTTAATCTCGATTATTTTTAATATATATAATAATAAATAATAATATATATAATAATAAAATAAATAATAATATATAATATTCTTTATATTCTAAAATTATTTTCTATAACGAAGAATTTTTTCGGTCCCTTAAACTTCGCTATACGCAAGTTTGACTGTATATTATATCTTACTTATATATTATATATGACCTATATAATTTAATCACTTAATTTACTTAATCAGACTCTATTTGAATTTCTCTTAATTTACCTCTTTAATATAAAATATAAATATTAACTTAGACTATAGATTAAGTTAAATTAAAAATTTAGCTTATATGTTTAATTTAAGTTGTTTGTAAATAATAACAGTATAATTAAATCCTTTCAATTAAATATAAAAAAAAATATTTAGAAGGTATGTATAAATACTATATGTAGACAATCTTAACTTGGTTTAAATATAAATTTCTTATAAGCATAAGTTGGCAGCTGTTTTGGGATTGTGTAAAATTCTTGTTGGCCAACTTAAGCTTAATTTAATCAGACACAAAACTTGGCAGGTAGTTGGTAACTTAGCCAAGTGGAAGGTTTATTTCTGGGTTTTAACTTATTCAGACTATGCATTCTTATATGTATATTCTTACCTTTTTTTTACCTTATAATATTACGTTAAATTTTTAAGTAGTAATTTTAATCTAAAAAAATAATAATAAGCAATCTCTTATCCCCGACTTCATCATTTAAATTTGTTAAATACAAAATATATATAAACCCATTAAAATATAAACATTCATGATCAATATCGTCAGTCCCAGTCGATAAAGTCATATTTGTTTGTATATTTTCCTTAGTTTTAAATCTATGGAAAATAAACCTTTAATCCATATTGGCGACTTTTTGCCATAGACAGTTTTTGTGTCGGATCTAAACACTTTTAAATAACTTAACTGCCTTAGCGACAGTCAGTTAAAAAGTATTCTAACCAAACTTGTCAAAATATAACCCAATTATTTCTTACATCGAGCCCTTATTAAATCAAGTCTTGTATATAAACATTTGGTTTAAAATATAACTTTTGCGAAAAGTGAATTATAAATTTATGGTATATTTGTCTATAAGACACTTTTGATTTTCTATTTAAAGTTAAAATTATGTCAATTTTCTGCTATTCTTCATTGTGGATTTAAACAATTTTCCCGATACTTTTCTTTTGTTTATGTAAAAAATGTAACTCTTTTATATTAAGTTTGTATTATTCTTCATATCATAATTTGGAGTCGTACATTTTCAGTCTAGCTGGTTGTTATTTAGAATCTGTTAAATAACTTATAAATAAACTAATTGCCAAATTCGTTTAATTGAAAAATAATATTTATACCCATTTTCCAAATTTTTCTGAAATAAAAAAAAACTAAATCTTGCTTTCTGATAGTTGTTTAAAGAAGCTGCTAACAAATGTTTGCTAACAAAAGTTGTATAAAACAAAATAATAAAGAAACAAATTTAAAATAAAAAAACTAACCTGCTAAATACTCCAATTATAGTGAGAAAAGTTCCATATATCAATCTAATTAATTTCCATAATATACGTGTGGACTAATTTGATCACTAATTATTAATCCACTCCATATAAACTCCTTTGTAATTATAAGCTCAGCTAATATAATTTTCACATAACTTTTACTGCCTTTTTCCACTACCAAAGAAGCGCTTAATGAAGCTTTAAATTTCCTCCTGGGTGCCGGATATAAAAGCTTTCTTACGGTTCTCCTATTTATTTTTTATTTTGCTGCACTATTTAAATAGTCACTAATTTTTAATTATTTATGTGTTTAATACTGCCTAATTGCTCCATATTAACTGTTATTCTGTGCAATAAGCTCAAATCAAACTTTGTTTGAGTTGGTTTCCGTTTGTGCAAGCGAGCAGGCAATATATTTCGCCGCATGTGCTATATTCGCTTGTTCCCTCATTGTTAGTGCAGGTTAGACAAATTCGCCTCACTTTAATTGAGCTGCCTTCTAATTATGTTATGTTGGTTTTCCATGTTCCAAGCTGCAGCAGAATTCTCCTAAACCGCAACAAACATTTTCCATTGTATTTAGTGATTAATTGAAAAAAGCCGCAATTAATTTACTCATAACCTCATCAAGTGCGTTCACAAAACGCGGCGAAAGGTGGCCGCTGCAACAAACTGTTTATTTGGCATTCACTTTTGTCGCCGACACGCCGCCAGCTGCAGCCAAGTGCAATTGCAATTCACAATAAAAAAAATAATAGGAAACTAAAAAAAATAAAACATTTGCCAAGCTTTTTAGATATTTGCACTTTTTGTTGTTGTTGCGGCGGCGCCTTTTGCACGTTTTATACACACACACACACACACACACATAACCACCGAACAGAAAAAAATATAAGGCACATAATTCACTTGATGAAAAAAAAGTAGTTAATTTATTAACTCCAACCAAGTGTTGGAGCATTCATATTTTTTTTTGCTGCTGCTGCTTGATGCTGAAGATGTTGGTTTGAGACGGAGCTGTAATCGCTAGCCCGCCTATTTGCCGGACTGAGCCTTCTTGGGCTTGGCCTGGGTGCCCTCACGGAAACCGTTGCGGAAACGGCGACGCACCACCTTCAGATGACTCATGCGGCCAGTGCCAGTGGTCTTCCTCCTCTTGGCCTTCACGGACCAGTTGTCTGTGCGGGCAAAGAAACAACGGTTACATTAGAGTTACAAAAGAATGGGAGGATGGGGGGGCAGGTGACTTACATGAACGCAACTTGGCTGCGGGGTAGCCGCACTGGGCGCAAGTGGACTTCTGGATGTGATAGGAGGAACGTCCACAGCGACGGCACAAAGTGTGCGTCTTATTGTGGCGTTTACCAAAGCTCGAGGTACCCTTCGTCTGTAAGCAGTTGCCATATTGTGCATATTAGTATAGGTTGCAAGCACCATACAAAAAAAAGATCATAATTTAATCCATAATAAATTCGCCAATTTGTTTATGTTTTGATTTAATCTAAATCATGCGTTTTCACACGGCAGTTCACATAATTTCATGAAATTCACATTTAGCGACGCGTACGCATTAAATGCGTTCGGGTTTTAGTTAAAAATATGCGCGGATGCCTACACAAATTGGCGATTTTATTTTGGCTTGAACGTGGATAAATTTGCTAACGCACCATCTTGTGTGGCGAACGGTCGTAGAAGAAAGAGCGAAAGAGAGGCGCAACGAACAAATGTCAGTTTGACACCAGCTGTCACAAATATGGCGTGCTGCGCAGGGTTGCAATCAAACGATAGCGACATCTATCGGCTGGAGAGTGTCTATCGATAGTAAGTAAATGGTGTGGAGGCAAGTTCAAGTGGTAGTTTTATGCGACTGATTTAAACGACAGATGGCGCTTTGGAGCAATTGGCGCGCAGTTCAAAATTGAATTTTGGAAAACAAAAACGTTGTATTTTAGTTAAATGATCATTGTTTTTATTTATGAAATAAATTATTATTATTTACATTGAAAATAATGCACGAAATACAAATAATATTGCATACTCTGCGGCTTTTGCATAAAATAAAGACGCGATCGCCCCATTTAAAAAATTGTTTCTTTTTTTTTTACACACTCAAAACAAAATACGCTAAACATACATTTGTATACATATGAAAATAGTAAACTATATAAAGAAATTACGTACGGTACGTGTGTGTATGTGGTGCAGCGAAAAAATGGAACAACTAAGTGCAAAGATAAATGTTTAAAAAAATGTTGCTTTCGCATTGATTTTTGTTTTTCTTTGTTTTTTGTTTTCGTTTTTGTTGCCGTCAATGGCACAATATTATTTAGTTGTGTTCTATGGTTGTTGTTGTCGGGTATGTTAAGTGTTCACTAACGTTACGTAACTAAGTCAATTGACGACTATGCACAAGTCGATTTGGCCTAAACAGCGAGTTCAGCGAGAACAGCTCGCCTCAAGCTAAACCAAGTTGCACATAATTCCTGCTGTGGGTTTTTTTGTTTTTTTGTTTTTTTGTTTTTTTAAAGGGGGGTTCGTTTCTTGGTTATTGGGTACAATTTGTGCTTGTGCTTGTTTCGATTAAAAACTAATATATTTAAAACCACGCCACGCCTCGCCTCGCCTCGCTTTTCCACACATTTCCTTACTTTTCCTTTCGGTTTTTTTTTTTACATATCAACTAATTCATAAAAATTGCAACTAAAAATTTGTGGAAAGGGGCTGTGGTAAATTATGAATTTATATATATATATATATAGAGGGATATGAAATGTACGAGTATACGATATAGTTGCTATTGACTTGCAAAAAGTACTCAAAAAATCGCTTAAATTCTAATATGTTTTAACTGCTCCTTCAATTTTCGCTATAAACAGAAAGTTTTTCTCCTTTTTTCTCCTTTTTTTTGTGGACCTACAACTAACAATTTCCACACGCTTAAAGTTTAAACAAAAAAAAAAATGTAATTTAAGTGCTTTGTTTCGTTGTTGTTGTTGTTGTTTGGATCCTTCTATCCTTTCGGCTATTGCTTCTCCACGCTGATGGTGATGATCATGGTTGGTCAATAATGTCCGCCTCCGCCTCCTCCACCCCCGTTGCCAGCTCCTCCGCTGTGCCTGTGATGATCGCGTCGCCCAGCAGACTGATCCCGATCGCGATAATCGCCGTTGCGCGAGCTGCTCTTGTGATGATGATGATGATGCCGCTTCTTCTCGCCCTTCAGACACACGTCCGACACGACCATCTCCGAGTTGTCCCGCATGCCGTAATTGTCACGGCCGCATCTACAGAAAACCAGGAAAGAAACAGAGAGAGGGAAAGAAGGAGAAAGAGGGAGAGAAGGAGAAAATATTTTTTTTTAGTTTAACTCTCGCTTTTAACAGTTTGTTTCAGGTTAAAGTGCTTGACAAATATTTGCCAGTTACTTTAGCTGCTTGTTAATTATTTGCAAGTTACTTTAACCATCTACTTTAAATTAAAGCTGCTAATCAACATTTGTCAGTTACTTTAAAGTTGCTTGCTAATATTTACCATTTACAATATCTACCTACTATAAATTTCCCATTAACTTTCAAGCATTTGTCACTAACTTTAGCTGCTTGTTAATTTTTTGCCAACTACTTTAAATTAAAGCTGCTAATCAACATTTGTCAGTTACTTTAATGTCACTTACTTAAAGTTAAAAGCTGCTTTGTATAAATTTGCCAGCTACTTTAGCTGCTGATTAACATTTGCCAGTTAATTTAAAGTTGCTGCTATTTATAAGATTTCTGGTTAATTACTATTTGCTTTCAACTTATTTTTAGCTGATGCTCAAAATTTGCCAGTTACTTAGTTCTTAGTTGCTGGTTACTTATTTAAGTTGCCGTTAAATTTACCAGTTACTTTAGCTGTTGATTAATAGTTGCCAGTTACTTTAAAGCTGCTCGCTGTAACTTTTATCACCCACAGTTTTTACTTATTCATCAATTAAATAAAGTTTCTTTGCCAGCATTTTTAAAACATGGCAATTTATCCAGCTGGTAAACCGGGCTGTAACTTTTACTATCCACTATTTCTTCTTATTAATCAATGAAGTAAAGCTTATTTGACAGTAGTT
The DNA here is from genome assembly GCA_004143845.1 of Drosophila lacertosa. Classification (NCBI taxonomy): domain Eukaryota; kingdom Metazoa; phylum Arthropoda; class Insecta; order Diptera; family Drosophilidae; genus Drosophila; species Drosophila lacertosa. Next base: position 2,495 of record SCDZ01000933.1, on the reverse strand, counting down.
CTTTTAACTTTTGTTTTATGTTAAACATAGCAATTTATCCATCTGATAAACCGGGCTGTAACTTTAATCACCCACTATTTTTACTTGATAATTTAAATAAAGTGTCTTTGCCAGCATTTTTGTCTACTAAGTGTTTATATAAACATGGCAATTTATCCACCTGGTAAACCAGGCTGTAACTTTTACCATCCACTATTTCTTCGCATTAATCAATTAAATAAAGCTTATTTGCCAGCATTTTTGTTTACTAAATATTTATGTTAAACATGACAATTTATCCACCTGGTAAACCAGGCTGTAACCTTTACCACCCACCCTTTTAACTTATTATTCTTTTAAATAAAGTTAATTTTGAAAGATTTTTGCTAACTAAAGCTTACAATAGACATTGCAATTTATCCACCTGGTAAACCGGGCTGTAACTTTTACCATCCACTATTTCTTCATATTAATCAATTAAGTAAAGCTTATTTGCCAGTATTTTTGCTAACTAAATAATTATGTTAAACATGGCAATTTATCCACCTGGTAAACCGAGCTGTAACTTTTATCACCCACATTATTCACTTATAAATTTTTGAAATAAAGTTTCTTTTGAAGGATTTTTGCCAACTACAGCTTACAATAAACATTGCAATTTATCCACCTGGTAAACCGGGCTGTAACTTTTACCATCCACTTACCTGTCTAAGTTCTCGCGGGATCGTTGCATATTGTCGCGCAGATTGTCGCGGGATCGCGTCATGCTGGGCGGATCGAGGGTCTCCTTGCGGCGCAGAGCGTTGTGCGAGCTGTTCTTCGAGGCGGACTCGTGCAGGTTCTCCCACGCCTGGCGGTAGTACCTACAACAACAACAAGAAGAAGAAGAAGAAGAGTAGCTTTAGCAAAAGTTTAAGTTGAAAGCTTAGCGGAGACACAAACCTGTTGAGGCCGTTGCGCGAACCCGAAGTGGAGCTGTCGAAGCTGGCGACCGTGTTGCAGTCGGGCGAGGCGCGATGGCGATAATGTTGCGTGGTGCGGTTTCTGCCAGAGAAAGAAAGAGATAGAGAGAGAGAGGAGAGAGATAAGTTAACTGATGTCAAAGAGAGAGAGATAAAGAGAGTGCGCTTTAAGGAACTACAAAAAAAGGGGGAGTCGCAGTTAGTTACACAAAAGATTACACAAAACAGACAAAGAGTGAGAGAGAGAGAGAGAGAGAGACACACAGAGAGAGAGTGAAAGAGAGAGAGAGAGAGTGTGTGGGAGAGATCGCGTGTTTGTGTGATGTTTTTAGAGACACTTAGCATACAAACAAAAGAACAAATTACAAATGAGAAAAATGAAACACAAAAAAATGAGAAAGAAAGAGAGAGCAAAAGAGAGAATGATGTAAGGTGAGTGATTGACACAGTGTATATGTGTATTTCTGTGTGTGTGTGTTTGTGTGGCCCGACAGTGAATGATTGACTGATTGATTGAGTGATTGACTGATTAATGCAATGCAACAGCAGCTTATAAAATATCAAAAAGAGAATTCGCTTCCCAGCTCTACAAATTATTGATTGATTGACTGATTGATTGATTGAATGATTGATGAAAATAAAAGTAAATCAAAAATAATAGAAAGCAGCCCAAAAAAGTGTTGATGGATTGACTGATTGATTGATTGATTGATTGATTGACTGACTGATTGATGCAATGCAACAGCAGCAAAAGAAATAACAACAGACAGAATGTGCTTCCCAGCTCCACAAATACTTGATTGAATGATTGATTGATTGATTGATTGATAGATTGATTGACTGATTGATGTAATACAACAGCAAAGCAATAAAAAACAATCAAATAGAATTAGCTTAGAAGCTCCTTATATGATTGATAGATTGATTGACTGATTGATTGACTGATTGATGTAATGCAACAGCAAAGCAATTAAAAAACATTCAAAAAGAATTTGCTTAGCAGCTCCTTAGAGTGTTGATTGATAGATTGATTGACTAATTGATTGATTGATTGACTAATTGATTGACTGATTGATGCAATGCAACAGCAGGAAATGAAATAACAAAAGAAAGAATTTGCTTCCCAGCTCCACAAAGTGTTGGTTGATTGATTGATTGATTGATTGACGTGGGCTGCTGTTGGCTGTGTGTGTGATGTAATTGTTGTTGTAATTGTTGTAATTGTTGTTGTTGTTGTTGTGTTGTTCTGTTGTTGGTAATGTTAGGTTTATTGTTTATTGTTGGGCTGCTTACATTTTGTCTGTCTTGTATGGCCACTTTGATTGATTGTGATTGATTGATTGAGTGTTCTTTGGCACACGTTTCCCATTACGTTTGCAGGTAGTCTTCGGTTTAGTTTCGTTTTAAATTTCATTTCGTTTCATTTCTTTTCGTTATTCGTTTCGGTTTTTATTTAATTTTTCTTCTTTTTTTTTTTTTTTTTTTTTTTTTTTTTTTTTTTTTTTTTTTTTTTTTTGTTTTATTTTTTTTTTTTTTTTTTTTTTTTTTTATATA
>SCDZ01000932.1:0-18642 GCA_004143845.1 Drosophila lacertosa | reverse complement strand
GCAAGTTTTGTCAGTGATGTAATAGAATATACCGACAAAATGGATAGGAGAAGTTGAAAAGAAATTTACATTTATGTTAATATGAGTCTAAAACTAAATCTTATACTAACAAAATTAAGACATGAAAGTGAAAATTATAATAGAGGTTAGGTAAAAAAAGAAAGATATAGAAATAGATGGCAAACCACTGATCCGGTGGGGTGAATATTTAGCCAGTCCGGCAAGCTATGACCCTTCTCAGATCAGTGATTTGCCGAAGATGTGCTGAAAGCAAAGATTTTATTAGGGGAAGAGAGATTTCAGAGGAGAATACGTGATATAGGGTATGATACTGAGTGCATAGTACCCGAAATGAATTGTGCAAGGCGTAATCAGTTGTGCACGAAGACAAAAGGAGAGGACAGTAGTTTCTAGTAGGTCGAAAGGGGACAAAGAAAGAAAAGAAAAGGTGAATCTATGTCGCCAACAATTAACTTATATATGATCCAATGTGTTTAACATCCATTTGTCAAGTAATCTTACCGAGCTATACTTTACATCCTTATGTTTATACATTCTGTATGTGCATTTTTACTAACTGCCTCCGTTTCCTCTTACATATTGACTCTATATAGATTCTTTGATCAGTTGTTAAAGTGTTTCAGTTGAGTTGAGCTGATGAGTTGAATATTAAGACGATAAATAGCCTTTAATAGGAAGGACTTGTATTCAGCATCATTTTGGAGTATCCTCAAAAAGTTTCTACTGCTTTGTTAGGTATAAGCATAACGACTTGATACTTAAGCGCCCTTTTTGAGTGAATTATTACGCATGATTCTACTATGTCCCTAAGCGTATTTCCCACGTCACGTTTTACGTCATCCATCAAGTTTGTCATAACTGTATGCTTTGGAAGTTTAGTGGAAAGATGTATTAAATTACATACATTATACATCTTACCTTAAAAAAGTGGTCTTAAAATGTTAATTAACTTTTTCAGCTTCTGGGTTGTTAAAACGAATTTTTAATAAGACTTTTAGACAGTATCTTATTATCTATTCTCCCGATCTTCTGGTTGCATTGATGATCGATCACTCGATAAAATGTATTTTATTTAAACTGTACGAATGTGTGTTGCCTATTGACCTTCCCCCAATTGTGCCCACAATTGCAAAGTGTTCTCTAGCGTGAGTTGTGTTTTTCATTTCGCTGTGACGCCCGACAAGCTTTCTAATAAAAGGCGATTGCCGAATTTGGTCCATGTTCTTAAACAACAGGTCTCTATTTTATTCGTACTATTGGATAGCAATGTAAAATAATCAATTTAAACTTTTGTTTAGCTACATTATTTTATTAGCTGTTGCTAAATACGACAATATTTTTCTGTTTGTTTTGAAAGGTTTATTTTTGCAGCGATGCGTAATGCAGCTGCCGACACGAAAGCGAGATAAATAATATTAAGGGCTTTAGCACCGAAAACGATCAATGCTTAGAGCAACAAGTGTACATAGTCGAGAGAGCGTCTAGTAAAAGTACGTTACTTTGGGCTGCACCACTGACTATTGAACATGTTATTTTAAGTATATAATTTAAGCCGCTGCGTGACTCGACAACATGTAAGTTTTTTGTCTTTTTGGCGCAGCTCTTTCATTATTGCCGAATTCGTGATATTTCCCTTCATTGTCTGGACTCAACTGAATATGGCGTGTTCAAAATCCTAGACCATACCTGTGAGATGATGCATCCATTTCTGGAGATCAAATATGTAATCAGTGATTGATTTTGAAAATAACAACAACAGTAATGAGATTCCTACAGCACTGTTTTTAATTTATTCAGTTTTTGGTCGATATACAATAGGTGCTTTATGATGCGATATCTTTTGTATCTTTTGAGTATTGTTTGTAAATTTTCTGGAATATAAAAATGTTAATATTAGATATACATATACTGATTGCGCTTACTGAAGCACAATCAGCCCTGTTATGAAGAATATGCTCCACAAAATTTGTTTATTATCCCTAGATTGCAAATAAAAGTATATATAGAAAAAAAAAAAAAAATAGTAGTCACAACTTTCTAAATGCAATTTTAAATACTGTCCAGGGACGTCTGTATGTCCTATGTCCTTAGATCCAACAGTTGGGGTAAGCGTATAATCTTTTGATTGCAGCCTTCTTAATTATCCTTATTGAATGTATAATACTATAGTTTTACATTTCCTACTCCCAAAGTTAATATAGCTAATATAAATTGGGCCCAATTTATGCAACCTGCAACTTCTTTATTCTCTGTATTTTAAATTATATACGATCTCAATAATTGTCATATTATTTTTATAAAATTTCTCTAGTTTTTCGTGTATTGTGTGACATATATTGAAATGGAATACGGTATATAGTTTTATTAGTATTATGATGATCCACCAATATTTTGGGATAGCTCCTTTTCTCGGTAATCTATTAAATATTTTTTTAAATCATTTTTTTACATTTTGATTAAACTCAAAATGATCGTAAGTGAAGATTATCGGGATCAAAATTATACCTTTTGATAGCTGGATTTCAAAGCCAACATTATTTTTTTATTATACTTTGCTTTTATTTATTGATTCTGAGACTAACAATATGTTTACAAATCTTATAACTTAATATTTACTAACAGTTCATTAGGACTGTAATGTGATTTCACGACCCTAGAGTCTATTGCTGGGTTGGTAGGTCATTACGGAGAATGCGGGATCGCCATCTCCTGCGAGATGGTTAGGGTGCGAAGCGAGCTTGCCATAGTACTTTTCTTTATGATCTGCTATTACATCTGACTCTGACTGGTTGAGTTTTCAAGTCTCTTTGTATGTTGCCGTTTCGAAAGTACCACGGTGCTTCTGTGATGGTTCTCAAGATCTTTGACTAAGCTCTCTGGATAATATCAATATTACTATTGCTGGCATTCCCCCATAAGTGGGAGTCATATATCCGGATAGGTTTTAGCACAGAATTGTAGAGCAGGACTTTGTGGTCTAGAATATGAGGCGAGCGAGTGTTAATAAGCCAATGGACGCTTTTCGCTTTCAGTTTTAAAAGTGTTCTCTTGGCTTCGATGTGCCTGCGCCATGTAAGTCTTCAAACGAGCTGTACTCCTAGATATGTCACTTTGTTTGCTTGCGGTTGTGCGGTGTTGTTTAACGTGAGCGTTGGACAATGTTGCCCATTGAGGGCAACATCATCGACCAGATGAAGAAGTAGTTGGGCATTTGGAGAGGCTGAGAATAGCTGTATTGTTAGCAAAGGTAGATGTTGTTGGGATGTCTACTGTATACAGTACGTACAGTGTTGGCCCAAGTACACTACCTTGAGGAACTCCAGCTCCAATAGGATGATCGTCGGACATAGCAGTGTTGCATCTCACTGCAAATTTTCTGTCGTAGAGGTATGACTTTAAACGCTTATGCGTGTTATTATGTAGCATTGCTTTGAATTTATACATTAGGCTTTCTAACCAAACTCTATCGAATGCTTGTGTGACATCCAAAAATATTGTAGTGCAATACATTTTTTGTATCTAACCAAATTAGTTTTTTGTAAAGTCAATCTAATGGGTTGATCAACGTTTTCTAGCTGTCGAAGTAGGCAAATTAGAACAGACGAGTTATCAGACATTCGCCGCTTACAAGATTTCGTGATATTTTTGGTAATTGCAAAGACAATTAGATAGGATAGTTTCTTTGGGTCTGTCGGTCAGTATGTTGGTATGCCTGGAGAGACATGGTCGAGCTTGTTGTTGGCTTTTTGTTGCTATGAAGTGTTTTCCTAGCGGCTAGAGTTCGTAAGTTACCACTATCCAATTGTATGTTTTTAGATTTGGCCTGTATATAGTTTTCAGCAAAATCATTATGGCAATGGTGCCTGATAAGATTTCTAATGAGAATACCACTTTTACCATCGGCATGATTTGTTTCGTAGAATAAGTAGCCTAGTATTTATAAATTATATTTGTTTGTAAGTTGGGTTTCTGAGAGTAGCATTGCATCGATGTGTTTTTTGTGTAGGAATTGACCTATTTCAAGCTTATGCTGTGAACGGCCATTAGCGTTCTACGTAGATATACGTAGGGAATTTTGGCTGTTGTGATACCAGCATTTGTATCAAAAGATTTTTGTTTCGCATTAAATCTTGTATAGTTGTCCGCATAAATGACATGAACTGCATAAGGCTTTGCTGCAAGTTTTATAAAATTGCTTCAAATTAGCTCTGTTGCTGCTCCGATGGTTGCTGCTGTTGTGCCGTGTTTAGTTCTGGGTGTGCTGCTTGGGAATACTGTGTATTTGAGGCAGGGGGCACCAGTCCTGTTTTTAATGCACTTGCGAATGTCACGTATTTGGTAAAGTTTTCGGGGCCAAATGAGAATCTGGCTGCCATCGAAAAGAAGACGTCAGGATTTGATTTGGATGCTATGAAAAGACTGTTTTGAGATTGTGTAGCGGTAGCTCGTCGTCTTTGCTTGCTGTACAGTGGGGGGAGTTATAAAGCTCTGCGCAAACTACACTCAGCGTTCGAAGAGTACAGTACGATCTTGTATGGCCATATTCTTGACTATTCATACATTGAACTGGGCCTTTGCGTTTACGGGGCCCTTTTACTGTTATTCTACGGTGCACTAGGAACTGAAGTTTGTATATTGGAAGCACTTCGTTTTTCTTTAGGGGATTACTTTCTGGTTCAAGTTCTACCTTGAAAAGTGGTTGCGGCTTCCTTGTATAAGATGTTAAAGACTGTCTTAGCGCTAAATACTTTTTCTTATAGCGCCTTAGTTACTTTTGCGGGTGTTATATCAGGCTTAAAGCCCTTTAATACGACTTGCAGCCCCTTGCTGCTTTTCAGTTGGTACGTGTAGAATTTCTTTTTAGGTGCTTCGATAGCATCTAAAAATATTTTCAGACTTCGTTTGAATTTTGGTTTCCATACCAATCTGCACGGTTGGCCTAGTTTTTTCATTGTTTATATTTTTATCAGCTGACAGCGCGGCAGTCGATTCAATAGTTTTGGTTTGGCTTGTTTTGATCGATGACTCATAGATGGCGTATTTTGAAGTCGACGGAATAGACCGGACAGTCGGTACTGTTGCAGTTTTTGTTGTAGTTACTGTTGCGGTAGTCAAAGACATTGCTGTGCTACTTACCGTAGCTAAGCGCAGGTCTCTTTGGCCAGTGCATGCCTGCAGAGTAGCGCTCTCTGCGCTTTGAACCTTTTGAGATGTGAACGGTATTGTCGGAGAGCAACAATACGCTCTCTTGCTCACTATGTGCAAAAGTTCGTCGGTTTAGGGGTCATTGAACGTAGCCGATTTGAATTTGAATTATTAGTATTTCGGTAGGCGCGGCGACAAAAAAAAAGTACGCGTTATTCCGTTGCAAAGAGAGCCGACGCTCATATTGTTCACGTTGAGTCATTGTCTTAGCCGAGGCTTAGTTTATTTATATATTTATGAGTTGATTGGTATTTATCGATTAATTAATTATTATTTTCTGTGATTTTATCACATTTTCTGAAAGAATCCCTCACTACACTGTTGAGTTTCAGAATTATTTTCCCGCAGCACAATAAAAATCACGTTTGCATGCGACGCCGACTCACTGCAGAGCCAACATCATTTGCAAACTCTCTTATTTTATTTATATTTATGATAAATAAATAAGAAAGTCTATTTCAAAGTAATCTTGTGCCTTCGGTCAGCCTTTGTATGCATTATAAGAGCGTGGCATGTTCAATTTCACAGTTTTAGCTATATTCTAATTGGATTTATAAAACGTTGTTGTGACAGTAAGATTACCCGAATTTTTTAAAAAATGTCAGGTGAGTTTACGTGTGCTATGCATTGAATTTATCAAAACAATTATTTGTCTTATCCCGTTTAGATACTACCTTATACTTTAAACCCATTTATATTTCTTTAATTCTTTCTTTTTCTTTAAAATCGAAATCAATGCCGTATTTTGAGTCATTTTTTCTTTCTCAACTGCTTAATTTTGGAAAGTCTTTTATTTTACTCTGTCAGATTATGTTAGTAAATTACAGTACCGCAAATTTATTTTAGTCAACTATATTTGTTAATAAAGGCTTTTATTAACAACACGCAAACAGCTGTTATTTATTCCAACTTCAGTTAGACTTTTGACTTTGTAAATAACTTTCTAATACTTTGAAAACGTTAGTTCATGGATTTACAAATAAACTGAATCTTGAAATTAATATTTATTTAACTTTTAGTTAAAACTTTCAATGTTGTTTTTTATTGGCAACGTCTTTAAGTAACTTCAGTGTACTTGCCCGCTTGTCAATCATGCTGATTGTAAATTAATTTAATTTAGATAACCTCGATTGGTTGGTTGTTTACTAGGTCTCTATCTGATCAGTAATTGCAAACTGTTCTGTCAGTTTTCAAACCTGATGTCAGTGTAAATTTAAATCTTAAAAGCGGTAAGTGTAAAAGAAATATAGTATAGTCGAATGCATTTTTTTTATAATTATCATCCGAATAATAGAAGACTAGATAATATGAAGTAAATATAAATCAATCATCATATATTTATTTGTTTTGGAGGTTAAGTTAATTTATTGGACTTTTCCCTTTGTAAAATGAAGGCAACAATCTGTAAACTACAGAATTTGAGGTTCTTGAGTATGTTTATACCCCATTGGGAGAACAAAAAAATGCTCATTTTAATTTGACAAAAATTCATTTATAGTTGGTCGAAGAGCTGACTACCACTTATACTCCTCATTAAACTTGAATGTATATGTGATTTTAGCCGGAATTTATGTTTTCCCTTTTTGTTTCAATTTTTAATCTAAATTTATAAAAATGGGGCAAAAAAATGTATACTTTATCATCACATGAAAACGGCTGGGCCGATTTGTTCAATTGTTCGTAATTGCCAGGAGAATGTTATTATTACCTTTGTAAAATGAAGGCAACAATCTGTAAACTACAGAATTAAAGGTTCTTGAGTATGTTTACACCCAATTGGGAGAACAAAAAAAAAGCTCATTTTAATTTGACAAAAATTCATTTATAGTTGGTCGAAGAGCTGACTACCACTTATACTCCTCATTAAATTTGAATGTATTTGTGATTTTAAGCGGAATTTATGTTTTCCCTTTTTGTTTCAATTTTTAATCTAAATTTATAAAAATGGGGCAAAAAAATGTATACTTTATCATCACAAGAAAACGGCTGGGCCGGTTTGTTCAATTGTTCGTAATTGCCAGAAGAATGTTGTTACATAAGAAAATTTCGGAAAAAATCTGCCAAACATAAAATCCACTTAACGAATTGTTTGTGTGAGTTATTTGTTTGAATAATGCCTGCTAAGAGACGATTATAGCCGTACCACGTACACGTATTGCAATAAGTAGTCCGAATGCCCATAATATTCGCACGCAAGAGTAACGTGCAAATTGAAATTAATGCAGACTATAATGCACAAAGACCATCTCGATTTCGACAAAATATTACTAGAATAAGACCAATCGTAAATGTAGACTTGAATCGCGTTCAGATACGATTCCGCAATCCTCTACAAATATCATAGCTGCGTTGTTATCGATTCATTGTCTGTCGTATGTCAGTATTGCAATGCACTCAAGTTTAAATTATAACCTTCCGGATTATGTTGCGCGGATGGCAAGGTTAAACTTCCCGTTTTTAATTATCCACCAAAGCCACTGTATTCGCTACTATATGTAAATACACCCCAATCAAAGAATTTCCTCAACGCAGAAAAGTATAACAGATGCCTTCAAATGACGTCAATTGGAGCCGAAGTTGTTCATCAACCAGGCTACAATCCTAATAAAATTATAATGGCGTCTCATTAGTATCCAAGTTGTCATTTCTTATCTTATCAAGGTCAAATTCACCGATTCATCAAAGATCATAAGTTCCTTCAGATCTTTATTTCGTTGGTGATTCGGTAGTTAAACTACATCAGCGTTGTGCAATTGTTACTGCAACTAAACGTGAAATAATCAAACAATTGCAAAATCTTCTGCATGAGGGTAAAAAATTGGTCAGATTTTTCAAAACCGCATTGGATTCAATGCATTCTGACGACCACAAACGCATTATCAGAGCAGACAAAAGACCCGCTGGAAACCATGAAAGACAATTCAATGCTCCCACTATCAATATACAATAAAGTCGCAGTGGTGATTGTTGGCGAGAATGTGAAACCATGTGTTATCGTTCTCAAGCGTCGGGATGATGAACAACAGCGCGTGTACGAGACTCATCGATCATATGATTCACTCCAATTCCCGTTAATGCTCTGTCGTGGAGAAGATGGCTTTCATATATAAAGATGGTCAATCCAACGACAGGTTTCTTAACAACTCATCTTCAAATCTTCAAATTCATATTTGAGGCAAAGGAACGAATGAAAAGGTTAGTTCAAAAAAATTTTTATGCGTATCGATATGTACTTCAAAGTAAAAAAGGAATGTCTCAGTTTCATTCGTCTCAATCACTCGAAGTTAAGATCAGACGAGTACATCCACTTGCGTGACGACAGGCTACTGAAGGACGCACGGCCAACATCGGTTGGCCCGCCCCGTATGTATGAGTATGCTCAAGATGCGATGGGCGTTAGTGCGGAATTACGGATAATCAAGGTAACCTGGCCGAAAGAGTCCGAAAAAATGTGACTCTATTGAAAACCAAGGAAAAGAACGTGTACGATTCGATGATGAAGGTTGTTGACGATGGAACAGTAGGCTTTCACATTCTCGATGCTCCTTGTGGGACAGGCAAAACATTCGTCATTTCGTTGATTCTGTCTGTTGCATTATCTTGCATTGCAGCAACATTGTTGGATGGCGGTCGAACTGCACATTTCGCTTTACCATGAATCTTTTCGAGTTGACTAGCCAACTTGCACGATGAGCAAGAATTCGGCGACATCGAAATTTATGCAAAGTCATCATTTGGGATGAATGATCGATGGCGCATAAAGCTCGCTTATGGCGAGGTAGTTGACTGAACGATGTAGGATTAACGAGGTAATTCTAAGCTTTAATATTGATATCAGTAGATTTTCGTCAAACGATTCCCGTCATACCAAAATCTGCCGATGAAGTTAATGCATGCCTGATATCGTGCTCTTTGTGGCGTGTGTGATATTGTTGATATTGTCGAAGGGGAAACTCATCACCAAAGTGTTTCCTGGCATTGCCCAAATTTATAAAAATCTCGATTGGATTAGTAAACAGGCAATACTAGCAGCGAAGTTTAAAGACGTCGATACTTTACATTTGATTATTCAATGTCAAATCGCTGTAGAACTGCATTCATACAGATCCGTTGACAGCGTGACCGACGATAATGAAGCACAAACTATCCGACAGAATTATTAATCTCGCTTGATGTGCCACGAACTCCGCGCATAATTTACAACTTAATTTTGGATTAGTTATAATAATGTTGCGGAATCTAAATTATCTAAAATTGTGCAACGGTACTCGGTTGTCCTTCAAGAAATTGATAAACAACGTGATTCAAGCGACGATCATCAAGGGCATATTAAAAGGAGATGGAGACGTTGATTCTGTTTTTTTCGATTTTGCGATGACAATTGATAAATCGCAAGCTCAATCGTTGGAAGTCTGCGGGATTAATCTAGAATTGTCCTGTTTTTCTAATAGTCAGCTGTACGTTGCATATTCGCGTGTTGGCAAACCGTCTTCGATTCAAATAAATTGCAACGAAATTTGAATTATCATTGTTTTATTAACACTCTGGAGTTATATGAAGGTGTCAAATCGGGTAAACATAATTTGTAAATGAAAAACCTTTGGATAAATTTTCGAAACAACTTCCACAAAAATTTCGTCAAAATACGTATGCCACTAAAAGATTTGTTGTCCTTTTGCATTTTTATTAGCAGAAAAATTGGTTAAAGATAAATATTTACATTAATTAAGTTGTAAATACACTCTTTCCTGTAGTATTAATTTGTGCACCGTCACTCAACGGTTTTAATTAAAGTAAGTTCAGGGAAAATAATTTTTGTTTTTAAGTTAGTAAGTTTAGAAACGACATCTGTCTTCAGGGTATCTAAAGTCACTTCTGACAAGAGCTTTTTTACTTTTAAATTTGTATTTTATTATTTTCGTTTTATTCAGATGTTATACAAACTACAAAGCAAACTAGCTCACCGAACATTGCTACCCACATTGGTCCATTACCGGATGGTTGGGAACAAGCAGTTACTGAGTCTGGAGATATTTATTTTATAAACCACATTGATCGAACGACCTCATGGAACGATCCTAGAATACGTAAGTATTACATATTTATACCCTGAATCTATTTAAAATGGATAAAAGGGGTATAATGGTTTAGTACAAATGTATGTAATCAGGACAGAAAACTAATTTGATACAGCAATGTACGTCTCTTCGTCCTTTCATTTAAGCGCTAGTCTCGGTAACTACAAAACAAAAGCGACAAAAATCTATAGGTCGTTCAAAGACTAATAGAGCTGACGCCATCAAATTTGTATCAGAATCTTCTTTTAAAGAATATGCTGCTTATAATCAAAAATAAAATATAATTTAAACATTTGAATGCTGATAATGGCTTTAGTTGAGAAGATATTTAAGGCATTTGAGTGGGCTTGTGTGTGTATGTATTTACTTAACCTTATAGATTTTTCGTCGCTACCTTTTGCATAAACAATCTTGTCAGAGTTGACAATTCAAAAATTGTTCAATAGTTGGATGAGGGAGACTTAAAAATAAATAAATAAATAAATTTAATGGTGAACTACTGAAGAGTACATTTAAGTACCCCAAGGAAACCAAGCAAGAATGAAGATCGGAAGGAAATAACTGAATGATATACCAGTAATTAATGATATTGGCATATTGAAAAGGTTTTCTAATTAAGATTAACATAAGAGATGCGTTCTGGATGGCATAGTTAAGAATACAGATTTCAAAATTCTAAAGTTTAAATTTATAACGTACTTTATTTTAAAGTTTGTTTATGAAAACAGAAAAGTGAGCTTTATTTGGAAAAAGAATCCCAGAGAAAAAACACAAGCCAATATCACTATTTTAGTCACAGTATCGAATTGCAAAGCGTAGAAAGTGTATTTATAAGGGTTATATCCTTGAATCTTGTATTATGGACACCATATACTAGATATGGTTATATGATTATATATCATAATGACCCACAAATGAAGTATAAAAAGCTTTAACGTCAAGTTCTACCAAGTAGAGCAAAATTATGCTCTTTAATCCCATGGAAGAAAAAATTTGCTCGTGCAACTTCAGTTTTGCAATTTAAAAGGATAATCGGTTGATATAAATTTCATATTATCAAGTGGTCCATCATTACGGAAATAATTGTTCAAGTAGTGTATTTATTTATAAATATATGTGTAGTTTACCCTGTTTAAAATTATAATTTTACCAGATATTAGGTTTAAAAACTGACAAGAACAGTTTGCAACAACTGATCAGATAGAAAAATAGAAGACGACAAGCACGTGAATGTGACTTGTATCCAAATTAAGTGCATTTATATTTAACATGATTAACAATCGCCAAATGTACAATTTTAAAATATACCGAAAGTTAAATAGTTAGTGGTTTAACAAATTAAGTTAATTGGACATCTAGAGAGTAATTGAGTATTTGAAGTAAAAGAGTGTGATTTAAAGGGTCAAAGTTGGTAAAAAAAAAATTTTTTTTGCATATTTTTTCAAACTTCTAAAATCAAATGGAATAAATTCCAATAAGTTTGTCGCAATGAATTTTTATTTTAAAAAGCTCGTGTTAGCATGGTATATTCTTTAAAGACTATAAGATGTATTAGTTAAGATGTTATAAATTTCTTAAATATTTTGGGAAAAGCAGACAAGTTAGTAATACTTCCAAACAAGTATTACAAATTTTGGAAGAGAGACCACCATTGAAAGCTTAAAAAGCTTACACAAATGTTTTATGACACCATCGAGACAGTACCTAGAACACAACTTGGTAATCAATTTGGTCTTGGTGAAAAAATGGTCTTTTAACTAGCTGCGATCATGGTTTTTAATATGTGCTTACATCAAATATGAATATGAATATGAATGAATATGAATTGAACAAAATGTGATACTAAAGTAAATAGCTTTATTATTTGCTCAATTTGACTTCCTTTGTGACCGTAGGTCATTTTTTACTTAATTTTAACAAGCGCGGAGTTATTGTCGTTTTGGTTCTCTTTTTGATTTCTTCTTGTGCATTGTTAACATTTGCACCGTGCTCTCGAAAAGTTTTGTTGTTTGATCAACAGCATGTTTTTTTTTTAAAAATCCGACTTTCCCGCTTGGAACTTCGAAATATCGTGTTGCAAAAAAATTGCACATTCAATAAGGCAGAATAATCTGCACCACCGCAATTTTTTTACTGTTAGTTGTGTGAGAACACAATGCATGCTAAATATGCACGCATTACAGGGCGTGATGCAGACAAACTTGCTGCGGGGGCTGCTGCTCAATTCGTTGGTCATGCCTTGCATGCATCGCAATTCAATTTGATTTCCCACGAATGTATATTTCCGTGAGAAATCAATTTTCTAAATGAAATATTGTTCAGTAGATCACAACTAACTGTGATTACAGTGTTGACTTGCTTAGCAATTTTAAATATATATATATATATATATATATATATATATATATATATATATATGTGAAGGAAAAATAATATAAACGAACACTCCTCTTTTACTTGAAGGCTTGTTGCCAAGCATAAATTATCATAATATGCATGAATCCTTACTGTGCAAAGATTTGTGATAACGGTGCTTAGTTGCGATCTCTATTTTGAGCATCATTCGAAAAAATGTTTGTTATTAAACAAAGAGTTTGGGTTGAAAAGAATAATAAAAATGCGCACATGTTTTGGTATTTTTTTCAGTAAGAAAAAGAAAAGGTATAATTTTGAATATATCGAATAACAGCAGTGTTAATATAACAACTTGTGCGAAAATGTATCATTCAATTTTATTATTAAAATAGTTGCGAGAAAATTAATACTTAGACTGAGAGAGGGCAAATCCATGGCGGAAAATGCAGAACTAATAGAGTGCTAAAAAAAGTAAGTTCATTGACAGTGCTTTGATGGCACATTTAGCAAGGTGAGTTCCTTCTTTAAGCAAAAAGCATATTGAGAAGCGAGTCTATTATGCCAAGAAACATTAAATCCGATAAAATTGAAAAAATATCCTTTACTCCGACGAGACAAAGACACATTTGTTTGGATCTGACGGGAGGTCCATGTGAGACGCCCAATAAATGCTGGTAACGGTCCCAAATATACTAAAAATATCACTAGACCCGGGGGAGGAAATATGATATGCTATGGGGATGTTTCTCCGCTTCAGGTGTTGGTCCGTTACATTAGATACAGGGCAATATTTGTGCCCCGGACTATGTCAATATGTCGAAGAAGAAATGCCGTTAAAGTGGAATAGCACTATGCAGGATAACGATCCCAAACACTCGTCGAAACTTGCCAAAAAGTGTTTCCTTGACAATAAAATGGTATTATGGAGTAGCCTGCTCAGTCACTTGCCCTAAATCATATTAAGCACTTGTGAGGGGATATTAAAAAAGAGGCTAAATGGAGTTTATCCCAAAAATAAAGAACATTTATGAAAGAAAGTCCAGGAAGAGTGGTACTCAATTGATCCCCCAAATCTGCAAATCTGGTGAAACCTATGTCTCGTAGATGCGCTGAAGTTTTGAAAAACCATTGTCACATAACCAAATATTAAAAATAAATATAAAAGTAGCAACATTTAATCATTAATTTTTCGAACTTAGTCAAATTGGATGGGATTATACATTTCGGTTATATTTTTATTTGCAGGCCAAAAACATATAGTTGATTTAATATAAATATTTTTTCTTAAATGAATTAAAATAAAGTCTTTTTTGTTGTTAATTATTATTTTAAAAAATGCATTTAAAAAAATGAAACATGCGTTTCTATTATTTTTTCCATCACTGTATATATAAATTCCTCCTAAACGTCGGTTGGAGCCTCAATTTTTGTCCGTACCTGTGCCTCAGCCCTCTTCTATTGGATTCATCTCTAATATTGTCGCTTATTCCCTTGGCGTCTCCGCAAAAGCTATCAATAGAGCCTGTTGTCCAATCGGTACCGATCAGCAATGACAACATACGTGCAGTATCTCAAGTTTAAAATGGTAACAACAGTGCTAGCTCTACACCTACTGGATCTATTTTGACTCTCGTTGCTTCTCGCAAGCAAGTGTTTGTGTTTAGTCTTTCCTCAGACACAGTTTGTGAATTCATGGCTGCAATTATTGCTAGCAAATTTTCTGCTAGAGTATCAGCTTCTGACTGAAGTGCTTCCAAATTATATACATATTATACATACATATTTATAATAAATAACTTGATCATATATTCCTCACTCTTCTTATATTGAAACCTTAATACAGCATCTATACTGCATCAACGACGTTTCTACCCAAGTGCGTAAAAATGACTTATTTTTTGGGTGGGGGGATTTTAATATGCAAAACATTTCGTGGTCATTATTTGACTCATTCACCCCACCATGACTTTTCAGGGGACATGCTTGACCTTTCGTTGTTTCTTATCAATTCGATTTCTTATCTGTCAGCATGTTGATGTCCTCTCCTTTATCCGTCCCCGAAGATACGTGACACCCTACTTTACGAGTTGCTGTATTTAATTGCAAAGAACAAGTCCCGTTGATACTTCCGCAAACGAAATTACCTTATGTTAACTGAGCCTATTTATACAACTGATTGGACGATTCTTTATGCCGAGGTCGCTATTAATAGTGCTGTTAGTTTTTTTATAAAACATTGAATTGAATCTTAGATGTGTGCATTCCAAATTGCATCTCTTCGTCAAATTTTTCAAAACCTCCATGGACCACTAGACTTTTAAACTTAGAATATATGAAATCGAAATGTTTTGAAAAGTCTTGATTTAGTCTAGACTTTTTGAAATATTTTAAGTCCATCATTTTTAATTGTAATTCTCAGTGTTCTTTAACTTTGTTAGATTAATGCGCACATCTTCTGGTCTACCAACGTGTTTCTGTTTTGAGACTGAAGAAACAAGCAATGATTTGAAAAAATAATTACTACTTTCTTTGGGCATCTCTGAGTCTCTAATCTCCCCTGCTCAGCATGATTTTGTTAAGAGTCGGTCCACTATGCTAAAATGTACCTCATTAGTTAATAATGGTTTCTTAACAAAAACCAAAAAACCAAAAAGCAACCAAGATATTTTCATAAAAAAAACTCGATCATATTCGTTTTCCTCTTTTACTGCTCTTCTGGATTTCTTCCTATTTAATGGGTAGAACCCAACGAGTCTTATTAAGATCGCATACCTCAAAGCTTCTGAAGTACTTCAGAGTTGTCATTTTGGACCATTGATTAATGCATTATTTATTAATGACCTACCTTCAGTAATAACTTATTCTCGAATACTTATGTATGCTGATGATGTAAAACTCATTTTATCATACTTTGATTATTTACATCATTCTTGCCAACAGGACGATTTAATTGTATGCAACTATGGCGTTCAGCCAATCAGTTATATTTAAATTGTTCTAAGTGTATGCTTATGACGTTTAGCCGTTTAGACAATTTTCCTATCGTAAAACAAGCTAAAGGAGTGCTAGGTTTTATTGAACGCTGGTGAAAAGAGTTTAATGACCCATTCATAGCTAAACTTCTATGCATATCTTTGGTACGTCCAATTCTGTCCGTTCAAAATCAAATTTTTTTTCTGTTGCCTTACGTGGTTTTAACTGGAATACGAATCCTAGTTTACCATCGTACTCCAGCAGGTTTAAGCTTGGTGTTGGTTTTTTAATAAATTAACTGTTGGCGACATAGATTCAGCTTTTTTCCAGGTCGTCTAAAACTCTCCGTCCCCTTTCAGCCTACTAGAAAATACCGTCCTCTCTTTTTGTCTACGTGCTCAACGGATTACGCCTTGCACAATTCTTTTCGGGTACTGTGTACTCAACTATATACCCTATATTACATATTCTCCTTTGAAAACTCTTTTTCCCTAATCAAACCTTTGCATTCTGCATATCTTCGGCAAATCACTGATTACTTTAAGCTATGAGAAGGGTCACAGCTTGCCGGACTAGTTAAGTATAAACCCCACCGGATCAGTGGTTTGCCATCTATTTCAATATCTTTTTCTTTATATCTAACCTATATTATTATTTTCAGTTTCATATGTTAATTATGTTATTATAAGATTTAGTTTAAGACTTACATTTACATAGACATTTCTTTTTATCTACTCCTATTTATTTTAGCTGTAGGTTATATTACATCACTGACAAAACTTGCTGTGAATAGGGGCATAGCTGGCCGGACTGGCAAATAAAATACCCCCATCGTGTCGGTGATGCTATTAGAAATGTATATATTACCTTAACGCTTTAAGCAAGTTATCTCATGCTGTTCATAATTTTTAGTTTCTTGAGTTTTTCAAAATAAAAAAAAAATTAGCCGAAATGGTGAGATGTACAAAAAAAGAATGAGAGTTTTGTAAACTTCGAAACTTTAATCTTTTAAACAGTGCAACTGTACATCAGTACACTTTACGGTGAAAGGGAAACCAATAGATATATTTTCTGGTTAAATTCAACAATATCTGATTGTAAAGTGCTTTCATATTCCTACTCTATATATATAGACAAGATCGACATACTCGTAGAGGTAGTGGGGTTTTAATTGCTTTTAAAACCTCGTTTAAGTCGAGATTATTTCTGTAAAAGTTACTCTCGCATCTTGCTCGTTGTACATAACTTGTTCATATAGCCTTTCCGCGCTCCATTCTAACATTGAAACTTATATGCAGCACCTATCCTGCATAAATAAAGTTTCCAACCATGACCTATGCGTTGTATTGGGTGATTATAACATCCCAAACATTTCGTAGTCAACTTTCGTCTCGTCAAATTACCTTATTTCTTCAGCCCATCTTGACTTTTTAGATGCTTGACCTTTCGTTGTTTCAGATTAATTTGATTTCTTATCTGTCTAATAGAAATCTTGATCTTATCTTTATCAACGATCACCTCAATGTGAATGACTCTGGGGCCACCCCTTTGTCTGTCCCGAAGATATGTATCATGAAACTTTAGAAGATGTTATAAGATTGCAAATTATTTAATATGCTTTAACCTATGTCTAGGTAGCCCCGCCATTGCTTTCGTAGAGGAAACAAACTGAGCTTATTATACAACGATTGGTCAACTTTGTGATACGTGGTTGACATAAATTTTGCTGTTTATACTATATATACTTACTATATTTGACTTGTCGAAATACCAATTAGTTATGCCAAACTTTTTTATTCCTAACTCTTAGTGTTATGAGAATTATCATGCACGTTGGAAAAGGCGATTTGCTCAAGATCCTAAGCAGTTCTTTAACTTTGTTAAGCTGGTCTGCTGTCCTCTTTCTTTCTTGAGACTGAAAAAGCAAGCAATGATTCCGCTTCCTCGAAACTCCTTGCTATCTTTTTGCAATCAACTTATTCCTCTGTCTGCGCTAATAATTTTTCTTATCCCGATAACATTGTTTCTTCCAACTTTATCATTACTCCCAATATATCACACTTTTTCATCTTTCCTCTTTAAATGCCTTAAAAACCTCCTACTCTGCTGGTCCAGACAATATTCCAAGCTGTCTTCTCAAGGAGTGTAGTGGTTCCCTTCGTTGTCCATTGCTGTCTTTCCAAATTTTTTGGAAAGAATCGTATAACATAATCGTATATATTCCTCTCCACAAAAAAGGTGGTAATTCTGATATTACGAACTATAGGGGCATAGCTAAGTTGTCCACCATCCCTAAACTATTTGAAAAAATAATTTCTTCTTCCCTACAGCATCTCTGCAAGTCTCTTATCTCCCCTGCCCAGCATGGTTTTGTCAAGAGTCGGTCGACTATGACCAATTTGTTAGAATTTACCTCATTAGTTAATGATGGTTTCTTAACAAAAAAGCAAAGTGATGTCATTTATACTAACTTCAGTAAAGCTTTTGACTCTGTCAACCATTATATTTTACTTTCAAAACTCGACCGTATTGGCTTTCCTCACTTAATGCTCTCCTGCATATCTACCTATTTAAAGGGTAGAACCCAAAGAGTCTTATTAAGATCCCATACCACATAACTGCTTCAAATTTCTTCTGGAGTACCTCAGGGTAGCCATCTTGGACCATTGCTTTTTACATTATTTACTAATGACCTCCCCTCAGTTATAACTAATTCTCGTATACTTATCTATGCTGATGATGTAAAACTCATTTTATCATACTCTGATTATTTACATCATTCTTGCCTACAGGATGACTTAAATTCTATGCAACTTTGGTGTTCTGCCAATCAGTTGTATTTAAATTTTTCTAAGTGTATGTTTATGACGTTTAGCCGTACTACGCCCCAAGTAGTTAGCTATACCATAGTCAATTTTCCTTTACAACTCATCAAGGCTGTTAAAGACCTTGTTGTTCTTCTGGATTCTAAGCTAAGTTTTAATATTCACATATCCACTATCGTAAACGA
>SCDZ01000931.1:0-18680 GCA_004143845.1 Drosophila lacertosa | reverse complement strand
CTGTAAATAATATACATTTGCCCATATATATAACATAAATCTTATATAAGTATCACCTGTGATCAATTGTTCTTTCCCCTAAATGTAAAACTAGATTAAATTTCCACTAAGGTAGCAGAAAACTTGTTTAAATAAATATACAAAATTTTTTACGAAAAAAAAAAAAAAAATATTGTATAAAAAAATAATGTTGATGTGTTGAGACGAATATTCTGGCAATTAATACATGCATTGATTCCATTTATGATTTACTTAAAATAATAATAAACAAATACATTCTTGAAATCATAGACAAGACGAAAATTTAAAGACAGCTATAATTTAAACTAGCGTGGTTAAAAGACATAAAGTAAATGAGAAGTTGTGAAATATTATTACCAACATGCAGTTTTGTTTTGACTAATATTAAGGATCTGGTATGAGTTCCTGTCTAGCTAACAATTGACACATACATATGTATGTATATAAGAAAGTTTGGGTCGAAAAGACAGTTTTGTGAATCCTTTAAAGGCACCGTTGACTTCTGTGTAAGTTTGAGCTAAAAAGAATTCCAGGAAGTGCCAAGCACATAATTTCATTTTCAAATCTAAGTGATACATGCACTTTAAGTCACACACACACGCACAGAAAAGTAGAACAAAATGAAACGAAACCAGATGCCCCGTGCCCCGTTTTTGGGCCAGGCGGCGAGGCCGTGTTGTAGCCGTTATCATAAAACGATTTTCTCATTTATAAGTAAGTAGAAACAAAGCGTCGCCGTAGCCTTGGCATCGGCTCACCAGAACGTGCGGCATTTGGGTGCAAAAAAGTAAAATATAAAAAAAAAGGAGAAACTTAAATTATGGCAAATCAATTGCCAGGGCGCCGGTTCCGTAGCAAGTGGTAAGGAAAACATAACCAGACCCGGTGCCAGCGGCAGGAACGGGGCCGTGGAACCAGCTGCTGCAGGACCGTTCGGGGGTATCAGCAAACATTTACTTTTGGCCCCTGGAATGGGTTGTGCCCGTGTCTGCCTTTTGCTTTTCTCACTGTTTTTGTTTTCATTTTGGCTCTTTTTTGTTGTTGTTGTTGTTGTTGTTTTTGTTGCTTTTGGTTGCCTCTTTTTTGCCATAAAGCACATTTTATTGAGTTGTCGAACTTAAGCACCAAAACAGCCAAAAAAGAAGAAGCTGAAGAAACTGCCAAGCTGGGGCCCGGCCAAAAGTGTGGGGCAATGTGTTGCATAGACGGCTCAATAATGTGCCACACAGCCAGGGCGCCCCACTTTGGACATGTGCAACACAAACGGGGTCCAGGCAATTGCCAGCATTTTGGCAACATTTCGTACAAACACACACACATATAAAAATACACAAACACGCACACCCGCACATAAGGACTGATAAGTATTTGTATCGTCCCCAATCGCGACAGCGCGCTCGTGTGTGTGTGAGCGTGTGTGTGTGCGTGTATGTGTGCGTAATCGTTTACAGCTGCTCGAATGCGCAAATAATTTGAAACGAATGTGCTCAAATGCTCGTACGCAAAAGCTACTGCGATTCCACAGCTTCACCATTCAACATTTACCCAGGCAGCGCAATAAAGAAAGCGACCCACGCGACAGTGGGCCAATTATACAACTGGCCACTCAAAAAACCAACAAATGTCGAATAGTTCAAGCATTTGTTTTCCTATTAAATAAATTATCCACAAATTGAACAAGTTGTTTTTGCGTATGCAAATATTCCAAGTTTAGTTAAAACATAAGAGGCACACAAACTTTATTCAATATACTTTAAAAAAGGCTTATCTTGTGCCTAAATATTTTAAAATATTTCGATTGATTTGTCTTTAGATGTCAACTTTATACATTACTCTTTTACATTATAAATTAAAATTTTTATTTAATTTGTGTTAAAATTATCCATAATTATTCTTTTTCTCTGCTGAACTTTAAATTATAGGTTTGAAAATAAACTAAAATAAAAATTAAAATAAATAACTTTGAAAATCTTCACAAAAATTAACATTGAAATGAATTTGATTTAATTTTAAATTTGCACTTCAAATAAAGTTATAAGATATATATATTAAACATACTAAAATAAACAAGAGTAGCTTATAAATGAGCTTAAAGTTAGATTGTTATTTAAGCTAGTTCTATTGATCAAATTAATAATCAACATTTTAGAGTGAAGCCACCTTATAAATCAACAGTATTTGTGCAGCTGCAGTCAAATTTGTGCCACTGTGCGCAATGTACGTTCTGTTTTTATACTCCAGTTTTTGCACTCCTTGGGTGTGTGTGTGTGTGGGTGCGTGGCTCATTAGTACGAGTACTATTACAAGCACATTGCTTCGTCATAAATGACTGACGCCAGCCCACTCAGGACACACAAACACAAACGACAGCTTGTCGTTTTGGCCCTCTAACATTACCGTTGGCTTGGCGCCGGAGCTGCGCTTCATTGGCCGGGCCATTGTTTTGTCATATTTAAAAACGAATTTACGTTCTTCCTGCCCCCGGCCCGCCCCACACCGTCTCTGTCATAAGCCATCAATAATTTTCTTTTTCTTTTTTTTTTTGGCCAACTTAAAACACTTCTGACAAAGTACAGTCACATGTGATACGCCTTAAGCTGAGCTTGCTCGAAAATATGACACTCTATTAATTATTGGCGCGCACAACTTTACACAAACTGCTTCAATTAAAATGCTGCCAGCTGCCAAAAAAAAAAACCAACAACAACAGCATTAAGTTGGCTTTTGGTTAGCGGGCCATGCGATATGCTTGTTGGCCGTTTTAATTGTGCCTTTGGGTCCAGCGGTTAACTTAACGAACTTGCAAGCGAAACAAGATTGAGCCAAGCCATAAAAGTTAAACCAAAAAAAAAAAGTAGGACCCTGCCACGCCCCATTCCTTTAAATACTTTTACAGTATCTGTTTTAAAATTATCCAAAGCAAATTTGCTTTGAGCATCTTTGGGTTTGGTTTAAACTTTGTAAAGACATCTTTTAAAAATACTTAATTATAGTTATGCTAGCGTATTTGAGATTTGTCAACTGAAAGCGAACTCATGTTTGCTTTTCTTCTTCTTCTTGTTTTTTTTTTTGTTTTATTACGGATTACCCGATTATCAGATTACCAGACAGACAGAAGTTAACAAGTCCATTCTGAGTACTTCGTGTAATGAGCTGCGAAACGCATTGAAAACGCAAACGATGAACGCGTCCAAATCAATTGCAACTGATTTTAGTATGCATCAAACGTTTTACAACTATTTTTCTTAACGCATTTTATTAGCGCTAAGGGAAACGACGTCCGGATCGGACGCCCCAAGGGCGGATGACCACCAAGGGGGCCCGGGGTTGGGGTGATGGGCCAAGGCACGTACTCATTTAAATCGACGCGCCTGACGAGCTAATGGTTGTTGTTGCTGTTGTTGTTGCTGCTGTTATTGCTGTTGTTGTTGCTGCTCTTCATGGCAACCATTGTCATATTAAAACCGCAGTGACGAAAGCAGAAAAAGAAAAGGCACCGGGAAGGGGGCGGGGAGCGAAGCTTTGGCAGGGTGCCGAAGCCGTGCATAGCATTTTCTATTAACAGCAATAAAATGTTAGCCTCACTTGAGGGGTGCTGCAGGGGGCGGGGACGAGGGTGGGGGCGGGGGTACTGTGGACAAACAGAGGCTCGCTGCGGCGGCAGAGTGGCGAGTTTATATTTTCCCTTTTTTATTGTTATTGGGCAGCCAATTTGACACGACGCATCCACAGCGCCCCGACAGCCCTTCGTCCTGGTTGAGTAAATGAAGGCAGGCGCTGGCCATGGACGGACACAGAATAAACGGACACGCTCATGGAATTCACAATAAACATATATAAGTATGTACTTATATAAGAATACATATTATTCTTGGGCTTACACTACATGCAAAACAACACCAAAAAAAAATTATTAAAAAAAAAAACAGCTTCAGAATTAAGTTCGCTCGTTATAAGCCAATTTTTGTTAGATTTTTGAATACTCTTTAGGTTCAATATGTTCAAAACAAATTACATAGATTCAAATTAATGCAGAAAAACTTATTTATTAAAAAAAATTCCTTTAAATGTTATTTACAAATCAACAGAGATCTAAGTTTGAATCCCATATATAATATATAATATATAATATATTATAAAAAAATTGGCTTAATCATATGATTTTTATATGAAGTCAAATTTGTTAAATAAAATTAATAAGACTGCGGGAAAAACCTTAAAAGTTGTATGTTATTTCAGTGTATATGAAAAAATAAAAAACAATTTGAGTAAATGGCCCATAATTCAAATTAAGAGTGGGAAATGTGTCAAAATTGGCAAACCCTAATCTGTCCTTTGAGTTTGAATTGGAAAGTATATATGTATATATATATATACTTGCTGAGAGCATTATAAATAATATTTATATATATATATATATATATGTAGCTCGCATATTTATGCTGGGGAACGTGCTTGCAATGCACAAAAGCAGCTGCTTTTTAACAAATTAGGTTAACTGCAAACAAAGCCAAACTGACAATTTGCCCACTGTGAAACTGCCTGAGCAGGGTTACAAAACCAACGGGGTAAGGGTGAAGGGGGAGTGGCGCTTACAGGGTATGGCAACAACAATACTGCAATTAAATAAATGTTTTTGGCCGGCTGTCGCAAAAATGCCAAAGGACTTGAAACGGTTTTATGACGCGCGCATTACAAACTAACAGACTAAGGGACCGAAAGGACTAAACAGGACTACGCGCGAATAGGCAACAGGCAACAGGCAGCAGGCCACAGGGCTGGATGTTGGATCCTGGAAGAGCGCTCAGCCAAATGCAGTCGGTGCCACCAAGTCCGTCGAATAGCGCCACACAAAAACGGGCAAAAGAAATAATTTAGCTTAATTCAATGCAATGCAAACTGGGCAGTGAAGGGGCGTGGCAGGACGGCCTGGGCGGGACGGAGTTGCGTTGAAATGTAAGTGAAAGGAGCCGCGTTGAGTGGCGACGCGGAGACACTTCCTCTGGCGCAATTAGTGCAACATTGTTGTACTTTGCCTGCCACTTTTTTTGTATGTGTTATACCCGTTAATTATTTATAAGGGGTATACTGAATTTGTGTACGAATCGAGGGGCCTAAAAAGTAGATGAAGAATGAATTGTAAAACATTTGTTAGACCAGCTTTCTGGACGTGTCAATTCACACTCATCTTTGCTTATTTTATTTTTTTTTTTCTGCATTCACAAATGGTTTGCTGTTAGAGTATTTCTTCATCGTGTACGCCCAATTGCATCTTTGATTTTTTTTTCTTCCATTATTTTGCAGCGTGGTTATCGCTTGTTGCTTTTGTAACGGCGCCAAAGCGCCTTAAAGTGCGCCGAGAAACAAAGCGAAGGGCAAGTTTAAGCGCAAAGTCAAAGCGGATTTTGGGCACAGTTTTAGCCCCTGTTTTTTCTACATATACACAATTTTTTTTTTTTTTTTTAGCTTTGCCACGCGCATCAAGTGGCAACAACAAAAACCCTTTCAAGTGAAGTGCGGCGCAATGAATAAGGATGCGAGTGTGAGTGTAAATTGTGAATGTGGCCGACGATGGAAATGACGGAGTTAAGTGTTGACAAGCCCGTGCTTCACTTTTAATTTCTATGCGAGATGCCGCCGCGTTTTTCCTTTTTTTTCAGCCAGTGTGCATGTTTCAGCTGATGAGGCCATTGTGACGAGGCATTGGGGCAAGGCGGCAAGCCACCGCATCGCCGCACCACGCACCACTTTATATCAACTGAACATCTAAAAGACTTCCAAAAAACGAAAACAAATGCAACATTTTTAATTTTATTTTTTGCATATTTTTTTCTAGACCGTTTAAAGCTAGTTAAGAGACCATATAGGTTCAATATAAAAGTTTTATATTCTTTCAGGCTGCAGGGCTAGAAACCAATCAGCCACAACAAAAGAAATCGTATTGAAAAAGGGTCAAAAGTAACGTTGATAAAATTGTCAAAAAAAAAAAGGAAACAAATACAACAAAACAAAAGCGAAATCGAAATCGAAACAAATTTGCGAAATACGAGCAGCTGCCATGCAGAAGAGTCAAGAACTCGGCCAAAAACAGATTTAAAACAAGCCATAAAAATTAATTGAAACTCAACTTTAAGCAATTCGAACTTGCAAAGACAAATCGACAATCTTAGTTGCAATTAGGTAAATTAGGCGTTTAAAACACTGTTTGTTTATATTAGGCTTAATTTGACTATAAAAATACATATAGACCTCGATTTAAGAAATCTTGCCCATACATTTAAAGTAAAGAATTTAAGTCAGGAAAAGTTCTTGTTCTAACAAAAGATTTAATTTAAACTGGACTTTTTTATTGTGTAGCTTAAATAAAATCAAAAATGTATTTACTTAACCAACAAGCTTAAACCTTTGATTAATGACAAAACGAATTTTTAATTTACTCAAGTTATGTTTTATTTATCAATTTGGTTTTTTCATAAACAATCAGCATAATTTTATGCGAATATTCCAAAATGTTTTTTTACATTTTATTTTTGCACTAACTGCAACTATGTGAAGCTTTGAGTGCAACACGAGGCAAAGTGAAAGTGAGCACTCACACGCTTTACTTTCTGCCCGGCCCTTCTCTTTGATGTAGATGTGCCGCTGCGGCCATTAAATATACAAAACCTCATAAAACAAAGTTGGCCAACAAGCATTTTTAATTGATTTCCATGCCAATGGCTGCTGACCACGCCCCCATGGTCCGCAGAAAGTACTTCGGCCGCCCCTGAACTTGCCTCACCGTCAACTGGGCCATTGATGTGTGATGTCTGTCTGTAAAGTTTACAATAATTTTTGCACATTCAATAGCCGCAACTAAACGCCAAATGGCAACGCTGTGCGGTCGCCACAGGATGCAGGACGAGGGGCGCAGGATGTGGGACCCTGGGCGAATACTGCTCAACACAACTGTGACCGACAACCGGCAACCGATGGCGATGAAGAGCAAAGGAAAAGTTTTTCCTGCTGCACAGAGCATTTGTGTGTGCTGGCATATTTTTGGAAAAGCAGTTTTCCAAAATGCTCACACACACACACACATTCGAACACATGCAAAAGTTCAGAGTTCAACGCATGATTGTGAAAATGGAATTGCCAAAGTTGCCGACGAGGGCGTCTAAAAGTTGCACAATTTTTTGTCTTTTTTTTGTATACAATTTTATTTCATTTTATTTTTTTTATTTGTCATTTGGCAAAATGGTTTTCAGTCCTATGTCAATTCTTTTTTTTATTATTATTTTGCATAATTTCCTGTGGAACGTTCTTGGGAATAGTTCGTTTGAAGATTTATGGACATTAATCTAAAATAAAACATGAACTTGCTTTTATATTAAATAAAATTTCGTTTATTAAAGCAAACCACATTCAAATTTTGATAGTTTCAAGGCATTTTTAATAGGGCATCTGGCAGTCGAGCAAGCTCGTCTAACTTACGCCCTATTTATCTCTATTTCTATTTGGCTTGTTGTCGTTTTCAATGACAGCTTCCAGCGTTGTCCCGCAGCCATTGTGTGTCATTTTTTTAATATGTACACTCTGAGAAATAACCCATTCGCAACAGAAATAACTTTATGTAAATCCAAATAAATGTCGTTAAGATAAATATGAAGGTAACTTAAAAAAATAAAAAAAATAATAATATCAAAAATTAAGAAACTATTTTAGAGATGCTTTTAAGCTATTCTAGTCAGATTCTAGGCTTTTTCGTTAAGTGTATGTCCGGCAAAACTTATATACATAATGTAAGGAGCACAGCTGTTTGCAAATAATTTTAATTTCATATCTGCGGCTCACAAAAGTTTCTAATTGAAATTGCCTCGCACGCAGCTAACTGCGGACTGTTGGCTTTTAGCTGCTAACTGCTAACTGGTAACTGGTAACTGGTAACTGTTAGCTGGACAAGTATTTAATTTCAATTACAGAATGCCAATTTGGCAATTAGTGGAGCACTGGACACTGGCCACGGCGATTGACCAGAGACTTGAGCCAATCAGCAGTAACAGATTTAAGTTCCACTTCAAGTGAACGCATTAGGGTGGATCAAGTCATACAAGGCCCGTGTTCCAAACGCAATTGTTGACAGTTTTACAAAAAGCCTTGCCTTTAATTTAATTCGCTCAACACATTCTTTCCCTCGTAATTTTATTAATTACATTTTGTCTTATATTTAGATTAGATTTGGCTAACTTGAGGCACCCTAATTGTATATATGTAGATGTGCCTTAGTTGGCAGCAACAAATATTCGTTACTCGATACTTATGACCATTCAGAACATTACATCACATCGCACCTTGTGTGAAAGCAACCAAAGGATGTTGGACCAATCAACATAAGACAAGAGCGTGAAACAGTGGGCGTGGCCGGGCAGAGCAACTGTATAAAAATTAAGCTCAATTACCAGAAATTTACAGCATCAATAAAATAACTGAAGAGTGCTCAACACACAAAAATCACCACACACACGCAGCCAGGCAGACACCGGTGAAGAGATGGGGGGGGGATGGGGATGGGGATTGACTCCTGCACGTGTATAACGGGATAGGGAGGGGAGAGGGAGCTGGGGCGCATCTGCTCTATAGGTGGGGCAAAGGCAAACAAGTGTACGTACAAACTCATCACCGGATGCTGACATATTGAAACACGTACCGACAACATGCTACACCAAAATTATAGTCACTTCCTTGATTTTGATTTTGAGTACTGCCAGAGCGCCACGCCATAACGGATGCGGGGTGTGGAAGAAGGCGGGTGGGGAAGCTGGGGCCTGTGCCTGGCACATAAGCAGCCTGTAAGTGTTGCAAAATATGTTGACTCAACTCATAACATGAGAGCAAAAGGGCGTCGGCGCATGTTAAGGAGCTAGCGACCGACGGTTGCGTGGGCGAACACACACACACATACACAGAGAGAAAGAGAGAAGAAAAAAAAACAACAACAAGAGGAGGAAGTGGAAGCCAAGTGTAGAGCAGTGGCAGAGGATTTCCTAATGAGTGCTCCGTGAATGAATTTCAGCCACAGAATACTAATTCGATGGAAAATTCATTTTTCCACACGATTGGCAATTAAAAGAGATTTTCTACCACACAACCGCGCACACACCCGCACACACACACACACACACACACACATGCATAGGAGTATGGAGGACGCGCATAGCTTTTGTGTAGTCATCGACTGAATTGACAGGCGAATGGACGAGCGAGCAAACGAGCGGAGGGACAGCGGCGAACGCGGACGCAAGGACAGCAGGACACCAGGACAGCTGGACAGATGGATGAGTTGAACGAGTGCCATTGGGCGCACCATAACACAATGGGCCAATTTGGCGACTCCACTGACAACAAAAAGTGTACCTTATTTAATAGTTAAGTCAAATTTTAGACATAGATTGTAGCAAACATTTAGACTGAATTATCTGCTATATTAAACACACTATAATATAGTTATAGTGATTTTTACTAACATAAATGCAAATAAAATAAAAAACGGCTTGCAGGCTAAAGAAATTTCCTAAAAAGTATTCATTAAATGTTAAGCTGTAAATTTGGATAAAATCAAAATTTTTAATATTCTCCTTTTTAAATTTATAAATATAAAATCAATTAATTCCATACTTATTAAATGGATTGACTTCAAATACATTTGCTTGCTATTTTGCATTCAAGCCACAAACTTGGCCATCTGTGCCCATTGTACAATCGCGTTAGCTTGTTAGTTAGTTGTCTATGGGGCACCTACTGCCTGAAAGTCGGCAATCGACTGTCGACAGTCAAGCGTTGAATGTCTCCTTGTACTGTGTGAGTGTGTGTGTGTGTGTGTGTGTGTGTGTGTGTGTGTGTGTGTGGGATGAGGGATGTGGGCCTGGCCTGGACCGATGCAGTGTTAAAGCCAACTTGTCAATGTGACGGCAGTCAAGCAGGCAACCGGCAAGCGTTGATGTATTTGACAAACAGCACGTGGACACAGACGTCAGACGAACTTGTCGCCTAGTCCCCACCCAATGCCCACTCCCGGCACCCACTATTCGAACTTGAAGGCGGGGCAGCTGGCAGCTGTGACGCATCGAAGGCTAATTTCTTTAATTGGTTGTCGCAACGAGGGCCGTTAAAGTGCCTGCAACCGATTGAAAGTTGTTGTCGTTGTCGTTGTCTACTTGCTGCTCGTTGCTCGTTGTTGTCTCTGGTTCGGTTGTGGAGGGTGGTAGGGGGGGTGGGGGGCAAGACATGGGGAGGGGTTGCAGCTGATGCCAATCAGCACGACCAAAAAGTTTGCAATCTAATAATGCCAATGCCAACTAAAAAGTGCACGACAAACGCATAAAAACAATAAATTGCACAAACGTTGCGCTGCGTCTGTCAAAAAAGGACGAGCTTCGGCTCGAAGGATTGCATCGAACGCTCAGCTCGTCGCTTTCAATTTGAGCTCAGCGCCATGCTTGGTTACACGAACAGTCGAACAGACAGTTAGTTCGACGGTCGGAGCGAAGTGTAATGAAGTTTTCTGTTGCCGCCTTTGTGGCCGCTTCCGTTTCCGCTGCCGCGAAAGTTATTGTGTTCGGTGTAAGCATTAACGGCAGCAGAAAGAACGCAGCAATTTGGCAGCTGCAACTAAAGCATCTGTCGCTGCAAACTGGGCCAGCATACAGGGCCCAAACAAAAGATTTTAATAAGCGCTCCGCGCGCTTTGTTTATCTCGCCAAGAAATTGACAGCCAGAAGTACTTGATCAATGGACGGTAAGACGCTCTAATGAAAGCCAGCACGTTTAAAAGAATGTGTATTATCTTTTGTCTCGTATTTCTCATTAAGCGCAAAAGCAATTTGATAAGCTTTTAAAGTTAATCTTTTACTTATTTAGGCTTATCTGTTTTTATTTCTACTGTCAAATTAACAAGCACTTCTCCCAACTAAAATTTGTTTGATCAAAACCACATCTTAGCTGATCCGACTTTTAACCTGCAGCGAACACTTTAACCTATTGTCA
Source organism: Drosophila lacertosa (assembly GCA_004143845.1). Taxonomy (NCBI): domain Eukaryota; kingdom Metazoa; phylum Arthropoda; class Insecta; order Diptera; family Drosophilidae; genus Drosophila; species Drosophila lacertosa. The sequence continues at coordinate 7,637 of SCDZ01000931.1, read as the reverse complement.
ATTTCGCTTAACTCTATTCACAATAGTTTTAGCATATTCACCTGCCTACATATTAAAATAATTTTATTTAAAATTTATCATTTTGATTTTGTTAATTTTGTCGTTTACATATATTTAACCGGTAGCAAATGTGGTCATTAAAATTGTTCCAACTTGTCACAATTTCCAGTTACAAGGGGCTTTATCAACCTGTCGCAAAAGTTTAGCCAACTTTCCCATTCAAGGAAATCGTTTGAAGGGCAATAAACAGAAAACCAGTTGCATTTTAATTTACTGCCAATTAGCATCAACCTTAATAGGCACACGGTCAATTAAAAACTTTTAGTAAACATTTTTCAAAATCAATTCGAATAAAAAAATTCAAATAGAATATAAAATATGCACTCTGTGACTTTTTCTCTGAGTGCACGTAGCATTCATGAATGTGTTCAACTTTGCGACATCCTCTTTGAACTAAACTTGGCCAATAAAGTTTTTTCCTGAGTGTATTTCTCTCTCGGCCGTAGATTTATGCAAGTAGCTGTCATAATAGAGCTCCGTTGAAGCATATCGCTTAAAGCTGACTGGCTGGCTGGCTGGACGCTGTCTCAGCACACTTAAGAAACTGCAAGAGGAAATAACTTAACTCAATTACGCTTAATTATTTCCTAGTTGGCAAGGAATTTCGCTCGCTCACAGACAATAAAAGTTTCGTTTAGTTTTTGTGTTACATACTTTCAAAGCTACGAGGGCCCGGCCTCAGCTGGGCGCCCGGGCGCCTGGACGGGCACATGTGTGCCACATGTGGCAGGATGTAAAGGAGGCGTGGCAGTGCGAATGGGAGTGGGCCCCAGTGCTGATTATTATTATTCACTTGGGCATTTTTACGAGCTGCTTTGGACAAAAGTTCGCCACGCTCTTTGTGCCAACTATTCAACTGTCTCACGAGACGACGACAACGACGACGCGAACGCCGACGCTGCCCCGCCCCCTGTTCTCTCTCCGTTCGCCCCCTTTGAACGTATTGCTTTAGAGATTTTTCTTCTTCTTTTTTTTTTATGCACAACTCTAAAAATGCAGCATGTCGACGGCGTTGTGCTTTTTTATGAGCCCAGCTGCTTGTTGGTCCACAGGACTAACGGCAGGTCCTGGCAAAAGGGCTCTGTTGCCATTCTGGGCCAACTTTAGAGCCTTGAGAATTACAAATCAGACTGGCTGAACCTATAAAAAGTACTAATAAGTATGTGTGTGTTTTATTGTAGTCAACTTTATGGCAACCTAAACTTAACGGAATATGTCTGGCTGCACCACCCAACCCCCCTTACCCCACCCACCCTTAGCTGGTAGTGGAATCTGTGTTACCTACTTATTTAGCTGTCAAAGTCGTGGAGTTGAAGGTGTTAAAGGTTTTGTGTCCTTTGTTCTTTGTTGTGTGCACATGAAAACCCATGTTGGTGATCAAAGGATACACTTAAAGAAAAAACAATCAAAAGTCAAGCACAAATGATGCGTAAATGCGGTTAATGTGATTGCCGATCAACTTAACTCTAAGATATATATACATACATAAGTACATATTAGCTTATAAGCTTATCCTTTAATAAAATCAACACTAATTAGATGTATTTTATATAATTAATTTTTTATTTTAATATTTTTTATTTTATTTGTAGCTGTACACTTTCAAGAGAAATTTATTTAATTAATTAAATTATATGTTTATTTACTTGTCCTTGTTTATTCCTAAACAGTTCTAATTTTCAATTATAAGAAATTTGTTCATGTTTTAAAATAAAATAAAAATAAAATAAAAATAAAAATAAAATAAAATAAAATTATGAATTATTTTTTCTATTTTTTTAAAATTATTTTTATAATTGTATTATTTTAAGGAACAAAATTAATGTTCAGTATTAATCTTTACAGGGTATTATTGAAAGTGTTGGCCTAAACAATGTCTTGACTTCCGCTCGAAGCTAATGTTAATCCGAAAAAGCAGGCAAAAGCGTTTAGTGCCCCAAACGATGTATATACAAACACACACACACACACATACACTTAAGAAGCTAGGTGGACACGTACACACACACACACCCACACACACCGCACTAAACATGCACTCAGTGATGATAATACTATTTATGAGCCAGCTCAAGGACACTTGCGAGGAGGCCACTTATGTGGCTTGGACTTGGCGCTGTGCTCGAATTACCCTGGTGGCTACTTGCCGGCCGCATTTTTCACAACTTGGCTACAATTTGCGCCTTAATTTGCCACAGCGGCAACACCAACAATAACAGCTGAGAAAAAAAGTGAAACTTTTTACAATAACAAAAAGGCAAAGTGCCCAGCTAAAGGCAAATAACAACAACGAACAGAGCAGGGCACAAATATGCCCCAAGGACTCTTTGAGAGTTGTTGCCAATGCCGCATTGTTGCTGTTGTTGCTTTTGTTGCTGTTGTTGCTGCAGTTGCTTTAAGTTGTTGTTATTGTTATTGTCGGCATCACAAATATTGCCGCTCATCATTTTTATTTGTTTGCTTTCACTTGACTGGCAAAGGTGGCCTCCCGGGTGTCCAGACCACCGTCCTATCCCCGCCCCACCTCCCTTTTCGTCCTGGTCGTGTAACTTTGTTGATTTAACTCGCCTTCCCTTGGCTTTGGTTTTGGCTTTCGCTTTGGCTTTGGTTTCTTTTCCTTTTGCCTTTTTCCGTTGTTGTTGTTGTTATTGTTGTTGTTGTTGTTGTCTGACAGCTTTTTGCGACCGCACTGAAAAGTTTGTTTACCTACGAAATTGAAGTGTGAAATAAGCAAAGTTGAATTATTCCTGGCGGACATGATAAACTGCGGCCCAGCGGCCTTGGGGCCTGTGTGTGCTGGGCCAGAAGTCACAATCACGCACACACACACACACTTACATATTAATCTACGCACATATTCTCATCTATTTGTGTCAATTTGCAGCTTTGACTTTTTTAGATCTAATTTTTTTTTGGTTTTTTTGACTGCGGGCGCACAAAACGCGACTTGATTTTTAAGGGAAATTTTTACAAAAGTGTTATTACCCGGAAGTTTTTTCTGCTGACATAATATTTATAGACAATTACTCAAGAGTAGGCGTGGCATAGAATGAAATACCGAAATAAAGAAAATCTTAAATACATACTTTAGTAAATTCATTTTTGTTGAATATTCACTAGATTTGGAAAATTAAAATATTCCAACCAGTTTTTGCTTAGATTAAATCGAGTACTGATTATACACTTAAAAAAGATATTATGGTCAAAGAAAATAAAATATAATGGCCAAACGTGAATCACATTGATAGACTTATGCTTACATTAAAGGTATTCCGCAAAAAAAAAAATAACTCAAGGTGTTTATTTCCGACTCAAACAAATATGATTTACATTACGTAAGTCTGACAAAAAAGGATTTTATCTCGAGTATGATTCACATTAGTACGGGTAGTATGCAGTATAGGTATTCCTGAATGTAAGTTATGCCATGAGTAGGGCTAATTTGCTTTTAAAGTAGCTGCAGCTATGAATGTCCTTAACGTTAATATGGCCTGCTCATTTTTTATTTAATTTTTTTTTGGATTAATTGGTGTAGATTGGGGCTGCTGTGGCAACGGTCAGCATGCGGCTAAAAAACTTTGCTCAAAGTGGCTAATTTGATTTCGGGCTGAGGGGGGCGTGGCGCATTAATAGCAAAAAGTCGATTTTAATTAACTGCGATCGCTGCCTAAACGAGAAACCAGAGGCAGCTAATAAAATTAACAACAACAACCATATATCTTTATACACTACTAGCCATGTGCTTGTGTGTGTGTGTATGTGTGTGTGGGTCAGTATGTGTGTGTTGCTTATAGGCCTGTCATCGCCCATAATTAATGGCAGCGACATGCTCTAAGTGGCAGTCACGATTTAGCTAATTCTTTTATCGATATATGTCGATAAGACGTGCCAACAGCTGTGCGTGCCCACTGGTCAAAAGTTCGCCCTGGGGGCGTGGCAGCAGCAGCCACCCAAACACCAAACACCCCAATAACAACAAATGCAATTATATAGACACAGACACACTTGAGTTCCGTGTCCTGTGCGAGTTCATTAGAAACATTTTTTTTTTGTTTTACTTTTTTTTTTTTTGTCTGCTTTAGAGAATGTTGTGTTGATTTTTATGATTCTTTAGCTTTTGTTGCTGTTGTTGCCATTTGGGCCAGCAAAATAATTATTGTTGCCTAATTTGCAGTAAAAACGAAATACTTTTGTAACGTTTTTATTAGTTCTCAGGCAAATCCAATTAGTCAGCATTAGCATTAGCAGCAGCAGCAGCAGCAGCATCAAAGACGCCGCACGACTTGGAATTTCTTTCAACTTTGTACAAATTTGTCGACACTTGGACAGGGTATTTTAATTTGGCTACAAACCCATGTAATATATCGTAGCAGATATATTATTTTTAACTACATATTCCCTAAATAGGTCGCCTTGTTAGGACATATTTGATACAACTTTTATTTAATTATAGACCCAAACTAAATAAAATATTTAATTGTTAACAAACGCAATTTATATAAATTCCTTTTTAGTCTAGACCCATAGAGCTCCTCAACTAAATGAACTTATTAGACGCAGTACAGCATATTTAGTTAAAATGCTTTCTTTATAAACCCAAACGTTCTTAATATACTCAATTTGAAATTTTTTAACACCTAAATAGAAATGTTTTTCTTCTTTAAATTAAAATGCATATATGTATGTATACAATTTTGAATTTTTCAAACGTTAAAACGTAAAACACGTTATCACAATTTAAAATATTAAAGCTACCTAAAATGGAGTTGAATCAAATAATAAAACTTAAGTTTTTAATGTTCCTTTTGTTAACAAGGTACAACAATATTATATAGCTTATATACTTACTATACTTTCTATTGAAAAGAAAGTATTCCATATTTGATTTCTGTTGCCTTGACTTATAAGAATGACAAACGATATATTTATATAATATAATACAGAAATTGTTAACAGAAGTAGATAGATATGTTTTTTAGGGTATTTAAACTTCGAGCATTTGGTTGCTAAATGTTGGTCCCTTTTATCTGTCGCTCTCTTCTTTGGTACGTTGGGCAACAAATTTAGTGATTTAAAAGTGCAGCCACGATGAAGAAGTGAAGAGTGGTTGGTGGCCCAAGTGTGGTTGTGGCACATGCAGCTAATGGCGGCTGAAGCAGCGCCGTTTTGGCCGCGGCACAAAACGCGGGCGTTGCTTTCTTATGACAAAAGTTTTGCCCAAAAAAGTGCGCTATAAAAATTAATTAATGTAAAATGTGCAACTAATTAGCTAGACAGACAGCCGCTAAAAAACAGCGAAAAATTCAGCTTTAAGCCAGTTTCCCCTATACACACACCCTATAGAGATATACATATAAATATATATATAGACAAATCCCGGCACTCCTCCAGAACGGCACTTAACCTTAAAAGTGCAGTGCAACATGACTAAGCCGGCGATTAAACAACAATTGGCTGACAGTTATTTACACAAGTAGCTGTTAGCTGCTCCCAGCTTCATATTGATGCACAGTCTTCACTGTTCAATGTTCAATGTACGGCGTTCGGTGTTCACTGTGGCCGCTGCGGCAGCGGCTTATTGCAGACAATTGCGGAATGCCGGCCCATTGTGATTGGGATTGGGATTCGGATTGATATCGGGCTGGGTTTCGGGCCAGTGCTGAGCACGTGTCGTGTTTCCTTTTGTATATCATGGCTTTCAACAAATACAAGCAATTTTGTTATGATTATTGTGCACTTAATTCATATACCAAGAATTAAATTTAATATTAAAAAACAGCCTTTGCCTTTGCCTGTGTTTTGATCGTGCTCGTGTTCGTTTTCGTGTTGTAATAAACAATCACGCGTTCAGCTCTGATTTGGTACTCTAAGCTGAGTGAGCACTGTTTTCTATGGTCGTGGATTCTTTTTTGTGATTGTGTCTGACTGCCAGCCGCTGTTCGATTAAAACACAACAATTTGCTGATTTCTTATTCACCAGCCACGGCTGGCAACGTCGCCGTTCCCGTTCCCGTTCCCGTATCTGTTCCCGTTCCCGTATCTGTTCCCATTCCTGTCGCCCGGTTCATCCACAACGTAAACAGAAGCGAAAAACTGCTAAATCATTGCAATACAAAACCAACAAAAGCCACTGCGTACTCTTCAAAACTCTCGCCCAGCTCCGCAGTGGGTCGCGTTTTCATGATCTACGCTGCGCAAATATTGAAAATACAATCCGTCTATGCGAAAGTATTGATATGCGCAGTCTATATATACGTATGTATATATATACCCTACATACACACATACATACACATCGAGCAGCGAAAGAGTGCTTTTAACAACGGGCTCTGTTGTCTGCGCAATGATTTATTGACGGGCTCGGGACAGAGACTTCAGTGTGCTCCTATTTTCACCGCATTTAGTTGCAATGCATCCACAGACGACTCGTCGCTGAGCGGCTGAAGCCTTTGGCCCACTCCCCTTCATGGTCTTTAAGCCACCGCAGCAAAGCTCTAAGCAAAAAGTCCAACACTTGACAGTGCCTGACTGCTAGATACCCTTCAATAATAACGATACCCGCTACTATCTAACAAAGTTTCCTTAACTTAAGGTAGCTAAACGAACGCGGATAAAGACAAACAAAAATACATATGTACCTATTATACAAGAAATGCGGGAATCCTTATTTTATTTTGAAAAAATATATTACAGGGTATATAAACAAATATGAAACACCAGGGTTGCAAGAGTGCATGCCACTAAACAAGGTCACTCTGTGGGTAACTCACATACACACGAGTCCTTTCAGAATTTGCAATTACAAAATAATCAGAAACTGGTCCCTAAAATCATAATCGTTTCTAGCAAACTTTAAAACAAACAATAAAAAACAATTGCAAGCAAAATAACTTAGACACATTACTAAAAACCAAAAAATAAAATAAACAACTAAAACAACAACGACTACTGCGACCTTAACAAAAGTATTTGGCAATGACTACACTTAGCAAATAATTTGAGTACAAACAAAATGGGAGCCCTTAGCCCAATTAAGAAAGGAAAATATAACTTGAAGTATGAATAAAAATTAATGAAAATCAAATCATTTTAAATAGTAAATCGCATTTTATCAATTAGGCAACATAAGTTTTTTGACGTGTACACAGACTTGTCGCATTGAAAAGCCATTTAATTCATTAGCAAAGTGCATTTTCTTGTAGCCAACAAGAAATATTTCGGGCTGCACACACACACATAAGTATTAATATGAGTACAGTGTGCACTCGGTATGTGAGCATGAGTCATACAAACAAAGACCGAATTCAAGCGAACACAAGAAACACATAAATAAATTTGCGCTTAATGTTTGCGGTAGTCAAAGAAACCTTAAAATACTAGGATTTATATAAAGTATATTTTTGAGACCATAAAGAATGAGGTTAACTGATGAGTATAGAGTATAGAGTATAGAGTATAGAGTATAGAGTATAGAGTATAGAGCATAGAGTATAGAGTATAGAGTATAGAGTATAGAGTATAGAGTATAGAGTATAGAGTATAGAGTATAGAGTATAGAGTATAGAGTATAGAGTATA
>SCDZ01000930.1:0-19451 GCA_004143845.1 Drosophila lacertosa | reverse complement strand
ATTTTTGTTCTGATATAAAATAATTGATCAGCCAATTTAACCTCTGTATTGACAAATTGAAGAGACTCATCTGATACCTCATATTGTGAACGCATAAAGCTGGCTATTTTTTTGGTAGTTTTTTAGTGATAAAATTGTTTTCAGATTCCGAAACAAATAAAGCTCGTGTCTATCATACAATAAAGATTTCTGCTATTGAAATAAGCGCGTTTTAATTGGTTGAAAATTAAACAGCGTTTTCTACGCGAATCGCATCCTCAGGTTTTTAAATACCGACTATTCGATTGAATATTATATGATGTTAAAAAGTATTGCACGTGAAAATGATCTGAATCTTAAGTACGGTATTTTTATGCTATATGGCCTTGCTAATACAGCTCATATGTATGTATACAGTTTTATTAAATTGTATTAAAAAAAATTAATTCATTTTTTAAGAGACTCTAAGAATAGAGCTCCAGCATTTGAAGACGGCATTTAAGAAACAAAGAGATCGATGTTTAATCTTTGCTTTGTTTTTCGAATACTGCAGCAGAATTTTTTTTTTGCGTTTGTTAAGAATATTTTGTAATAATATCTTCAGAATAATTGTTTTAAAAGTTTCTTATACAGTCCACTCGGCTGGCGAAAACACCTCTGATGTTATTGTGGCAGGCTCAATCTCCTCTCTGCACAGGATCAGGGTCTATCTCGTCTGTAGCCATCGTGTACTCCGCCTGTGATTTACTCGCTAGTGATGTCGGGAAATCAGTTTCGCATCTCAATATGTTTCATATATTCTATGTGAATATAATGGTTTCGCTTCGGAGCTGTGTATCTGTCCACGGTTATGTGGCATCCGTATACGATTGAGAGGGACTCGCTGTTCTCGGCTGGCCGATTTTATGAGCGTAACCTGAAGGTTGCCTTGACGTTTTCTGGTATTGCAAAGCAGTGCCATGATATCAATGGCTGTGCGATTTGCATGGTGATTTAATCGGCGTTGAAATATGATCATAAGAATGCGTTAGTAAGATCTACGACTGAAAATTTTTTTTTTCTTTTCACGTTGTTAATCTTGATTTAACTGCTGAGGGTTTGGTGCTTACACGTTTAGGCCTATATCGCCAGTTCTGGTCCCGTCCATCTTATACGCATTGTAGGCTTTATTCTAGGCAGGTCATTTAGGCTTCGCAAGCGGATTATGATCGTCGAAATTAACTTGCTTTACCAAAATGTACAGTCTGTAATGTAATGTAGTAATTTAGTATAGTAATGTAGTAGGAAATCCATTTGTTGTTTTCGACAAGTACTAGGGGCACCATTCCCTTTTACATGGGTTATAATGTAGACCCTGCTCGTTTTCTGCACGTTTCCTAATCACTTTCGAAAATGTCCTGTAACCGCGTTTGCTATAGTTTTGAGACATGTCAGATCTGTCAAATCATGGTAAACGTGGTAATGTACCTTGAACTAGGAAGACGGAAAAGACGTTTTTATTTCCTTTTTTATTTATGCCAACTCATGTTACTAATATATAAACAGATTACTTGCTATAAAGCCTAAAGAAAATATAAATATTTCTAATAACAGCACCGACAGTGTTGCTAATCGAATTTACAGCTAAATAGGCAGGAGTTATTAAAATAGATATATGTATGCTTATGTAAGTCTTAAACATAACTTAAAAACAACAAAATTCACATAGAAAAGTGAAAGGTATAATGTAAGTTAAATATGGAGAATAAGATTTAAAAGAAGATGGCAAACTACTGATCCGCTGGGATGAGTATTTAGCCGATCCGGCAAGCAGAAAAAGATTGGTCACTTGGCTTAAGCCACATGTAAAAAAACCTCAGGACATTTGTACTGAGGACAAAAGGTATATGAATAGTACTCTAGATAGTATTATTATTATTCGAATTAACAATGCTAAAGAATTTTTCTGGGTCTGAAGCAAATAAGCTTTAACAGCATGCTAGTTATTTCACCATAAAGAATTTTAACTAACCTGAAGCTTCTGTATGGCGTGATTAAAAAAGTTGTAAAAGCATAACGGCTGACGTCTCAGTGCCTTGGTAGCGTTTCAAAAACAATTCTTTGAATTGTCTCCATGTCACGCCATCGATGCAAATCTGGGATACCCATTAAGATGCGCTACAAATTCTAAGTGATAAACAAGCGCTGCGCATTGCAATGGATGCTCGCATAGAATTATATTTGCAGGATTGGTAACGCCACAGAAGCATTGTGCGAAGTCGATGTTGACGTGGTGTGCGTTGCCTTCAACAATTCCAAGTTGTGTCAACATCCTGCTGAAGATGTGGCGATCCCACTTCTGATGTAAGATATTTTATGTAGATTGTTGCAAACATCAATTTTTAATTCGTATTTCACATGTTTCGGTCTTTATTTAGACTATACTGTTGTCTCTCTCTTAACAGAACAGGACTCTGTTAATTAACTAATCAATTTACTTAACTAGCTCAGTTATCGAAAGATACCAAAAAAGTATTTCTTTTTCGTTAATCTTCAAAATATTCAATGAGCGCGACTTTACTATCTGCAGAACCACAACAAACAAAGTGGGTAAGATTTAAAAACTCAGTTTTTGCGAAAGTTAGCATGTCTTTGTAGTCAGATCAGCAAATTTCTTAATGAACAGTTAAGTAATAAATACGTATATGCCGTCTGAGCGACGGGCATATCTGTCCAGACTTTGTGATGAGTCTGTGTATTATTTTTAACTACAGCATAAATGTTATAAAAGCATTCGCTTTAAGAACTGATACAATGCAAACGCCGCAAATTTATGGATTTAAATAGCGCTCTCTATGCGTTTTAGAAAATATATTACTTTTGACATCTACACATTTATATTTGTGAGATAGTATTCTGAGCATCACATCGCTCTTTTAGCTTGAAAAATAATGATAGCTTAATTTGGTTCGATTACATAATTTGTAGTCATATATATGTCCAAGAGTGAAACAAATAACCCTGTAACCGCTAAATATCAATATTTTTTATACCAAATTAAATTTATATTTATTTAACAATACAAGTATATTTTACCTTTACTTATTAAAAGTTGTTTTTAATATTAGAATGTCATTACAATTCGTTGGAACTTTCATAGCTAAAACTTAAAGTTTGTGACACTGGAACCGCCAGCCAAACGAAACCTAGTCGATGATTCTGCAATAACAGAACACACTTTCATATTGTTACCACTGAAAAAAAAACACCAAACACTCACGATCAACATGGTTTTTAATAAAAAATAGAAGACTTTTGTAAAGTAAAAACATTTTATAAGTTCCTTTGCTGCCTGTTTTCTTATGTACTGTATTTATTAGCTTATTGCAGAGGCGAGGCATACAAAGAACATGCAAAGTAAGATAATCATACAAAAACATATATACACAAAAAAATTATAGATAACCATCGAAATTTTGAAGTGCAGTTCGATAAAATCTATTTCAATGATTCTTTTTATCTGTAAAAAAATAAGTTCATATAATAAAAATTAAAATTATTTGACGCAACTTATCTGATATAGTATTTTTTAATTTTGCACGCAAACAATTACATAAAACATTCATATATAAAACTTAGCTCAGTTTAAGTATTTATGTGGATTAGCCATGTAACCGAGGATCAAAATCAGCATTGAGTAACTTATTACTATTAACCATGCTGTTATTAAACTCCACCAATCGTGGCTTCTCTTGGGAGACAGCTGCAGCTGCCTGGCTTTTTGGACCAACCATAAAGTATGTACGCACGCGCGGTTTATCTTGCTTCATGGACTTTTCCTGCACCTTAATATTGCTTACGGTCTTGTTGTTTGCATTCAATGAGTGTTTTGACTTAAGTTGCCACTTTGTTATATTTGGCCGAAGTCTAGCGGGTATCATGTGTGATTTAAGCTCTAGTTCTTTAGTATTGAATACTTCACAGTCGACTTGCATCATCATTATGTCGCCATTCTGCGCTGGTTCGGCAGTAGGAAGCAATAAAGACATTTTCGGTCGTGAACTTTTATTGTACGTGGAAGGCGAAAGTAGTATGTGGTCCGTATTTAATGAGAGCACATAAAAAGTGTCATCTTGCCGTTTGATGCCTCTATAAAGTGGAATGGGTTCGCTAGTGTTCTGAGGGTTTTTATTGTAATTAGTTTGCATATCCACTTTACGCTGTTTTTGTTCAACGTTCGGTAATCGGACATTATAGTCCATCAAATTTTTACGTTTTCCGAGGCTTGCAGTTTGTGTTTTCATATCAGGCAGATCCAAATATTCTGTGGAAAATTTAAAGTCATGTGGGGTATCCCCGTCAACATTAAATTTTGTATTCATGTTTAAATTAAGGTTTCCACTAATATTAATCAGTTTTTCCAAATTAAACGCCAATCGAGAGTATTCTGGCTGGTTATCACTAGAGTTAGAAGACCCACAGAGTCCAGTACATTTTGTCGAAGATGGGTAATTCAAAGGTGGTGGATTATTTCCTATGTTAAATCCCAACGAGTTCGTTGAATTCCAATGCTCATTTTTTGTAACATTAGAGCTTCGACTGGTTGGACGTAGAAAACGTAAAGGAGGCATTACTAATTCCTCTGGTTGTCGATTGCTTTGGTTCAGTTTCTCGTTGTATTCCTCTTCGGATTCTACCCAAAGAAGACGACGACTTATCGGAATAGGCTCACTCAAATGTATGTCAGAATCAACAGCGCTTTTTTCAGCGTCATAATTTTGCTTAGTAAGATACGATTGAAAATTTCCAGCATTCAAAGTGACCATGAAAGCCATTGCAAAAAGTACGGCAACATTTTTTTTTACTGTAGCTGCATTCATATGCTGCTTAAAACTTTTGGCAGATGGTCTTGGAGCGATTTTAATATGTTGGTCAGGTCTTCCAGTTGAGCTTAAAGAGTGCAGTACAAATTCGCAGACATTGCCTTTACGGCACTTGCATGTTTTGGCAAAAGCAACCAGTTGATTTCGTAATGACAAATTTTCCTGCAAAATAAGGGATTTGATTATTTTAGTAAAAAAAAATAGTTATCTTACATGATCTTTTTTATAAAAGGGACATTATTCACCCCATACATTTTATATACATTCATTGTCAGAAATAGTAGCAAAATCGATCACTACCTCTGTATGGTTGTATGAACGCATTGCTTTCAGAAACCACAAGTGATAGAGAATTGTTTCGTTAAGTCGAGAGAGGTTTCTTGACAAATATACAGATACAATATAATAGAGCCACCCAATTTGGTGTTCCATTTTACATAATGAGATCTTTTTCACTTGGGAGGGATCGGATGCGGTTCCCACCCAAGTCAAAAAGACCAATAATTTAAATACTGCAGCCTTACGCTTTAGTTTGTGCATCGATTTGATGTTGTGAAAGATGCATAAAAATTATCGGTTTATCGGGTACTCTGACAATAAAGAACTCGATTATTTAAAAATCAGGGTGTATACGTTGAGTTTTTCATTTCCTTAACTGCGTTACATGTTTAAAATAATAAAAATATATAACTCCTGCAAAATTTTAGCATCAAGAAGATGGGTTTATTAATCGAACTTAAAAATTTTTATTGTAAAGGCCTTACCTCTTTAAGTTTATAATTTTCTCTCTCAAGATTATTTATTCTCGTTTCCAATGAAACCACATATTCTTTCTTTTTTTTACGTGACAATGAAGCTGATTGACGATTTTTAATCATCCGTTGCTGCTTTTTATACATCTTCTCATCTATTGTGCTTTTACCCGTGTAATTAAAAGATTCTGGCTCCATGGACATGTCGCAGTTAGTAAAATGTGTTTGTTGGTGATTTTTAAACAAGTTGGACGTGCTGGATGTGTCAATTGGACTTGGCTGGCTGTGTACCTTACAATTTCTTTCCTTCATAACAATTTTTGGGATTTGTGGTTTGATACTTCCATTAATTTTTGCACCTTTCGCACCATTTAGGTTAATTTTTTCCATAAGCGCCTTGTAGTCGTTAGATGAAAGGAATATGGTTTTAGTTTTACCAACGAATTCACTTGTAGGCTGAATTTGTATTTTTTCTTGAACTGGTTTTTGAGTCTGAGAAGTTAAGCTCGTATTTACATTACAAGGCTTAAAAACTGTGGTCGCCTCCTCTTTGTCTGTTAATGCAGTCTGAAAGGCTTCTGCCGAATTAACGGCATATTTTGCTTGTAGCTTTTCGTTATTGGAAATTGATGATTCATTCTTTTTTAAGATATTTTGAATACTGTCTTCATTTTTATTGGTAAAGTTTTGAAAATATGAAATAGGTAACTGTGTGTCACTACGCATGGTAGACTTTACAAAATTTTTGTCTATTCGTCTATTCTGCCATACGTCCGAGTTGTCGCTATGTACACCACTTGTTGAACTACCACTGAAGCTATCACAACTTTCCGTTGGAGAGGGTGTATTGCGATCTTGGATATGACCCAACAAATTGCCGGACGTAAGTTTTTCAATTTCCGTGCTATCATTACAAACATTTATTAAATTACTAACGCTTTCGGAATCTACTATTGATGAAATCAAGGATGTTCGATCTGGATTCGAACTCATCGTAGAAGTCGCCGATAAATTGTCAAAATTAAACTCCAGGTTATTACAACTGTCTGCCGATGTTTGGAACAAATCAGAGAAAAAACTGTTTGTGTGTAATGAAGTCTCAGAACTTTGAGGTAAGAATGTATTTGGATCCAACGAAGAATCTAGCTGCGACACCGTAGAGTTAATTATATCGTCAAAATCATGGTGGTTGATTAAATATTGATTCGGCGATGGCATAAATGACGACAGTTCATCTAAAAAATGTATTGTATGGCAGCATTAATTATATTAATAAACAGAAACATATAATTGCGTATGTATGTGTTTTTATAAAAAATTATTATAAACTTCGGTCAGCGTTATAATTACAAATTTTTCCGAACAAAAATTATTTTGAAAACAATCATATATAAGCTGCGAACTTTTTCTCAGCTGCGCTCGAGCCCCCTAACAGAAAGTCTTAAATAACTTTTAAACTAATATCAATATCGCGGGGAACGTATTTCTCGGCTTAAGTAATTTTTAGTTGAAGGAACTGAACAAACAGTGGTGGCCCTAGTACTTATACGTTCTAAGATTGACCCAAAAATTATTTATGGATATTCATTTTTATCAAAATTTGCAGTCTTAATTAAAGTCTTAATCACAACTGTGTGTTTGAAATGACAAATTGCATGTTTTACTTTACAATATAAATACATATATCAGGAATCGTTAATTAATAAAAAAGTGGTATTATGCAGAATCGATGTGAGTGGCCAAAAAACTTAAGAGGACATCAGAAATTTATATTTCTATCATTAAACTATAGCAATATATGTAGATTGTCGCGCTTTGCCACCCTCCCAGTGGACGTATCATCACAATAGTAGAAACACTTTGTCTGAAGAAGGTATACATGAGAATTTAATTAAATTCTTAAATCAATAGCGGCAAAAAAATAGCGTTTATATAGGCATGCAGACGGACACCTAAACGGACAGTGCACATGCCGAAAATATTAACTTCATGAACGAGTATATTTATATATTGGTTTAAGCAATAGCGTCATTACTGAAGCCAGAAATTTCCAATGGTGAACATCCAGCCAAATATAGTGCTGCAGTTAATTTATACGTTTATATACAAATATAAAATACATGATTTTCTTTCTCATACTGCTATCGAACTCAATAAAAAGAGATGTCGCGATAATAATATACGTTTTGAGGGGAATATATATTTGTCGTAATTCTAGCAGCTAGTATCGAATTGTCGATTGCCTATATTTAATTATTTGTTTGTTCATTGGCAATTTGGGCGACATTGATCATAAATAGTACATTGCAAACATACACAAAGTCACATACTTAAAATAAATCATATATTCATGTGTCAACCCTTTTCGCTCTGCTATTGCCATTTACATTTATCTTTAACTTTTAAAAGTACTAAATAAATAACGACTTATAATATACGAAGGTTTAATTTATAAAAATACATCTATATTTTTATTTACCATAAAGGGAGTCATTCACGTCCATTTTATTGCCGATTGTTTTTATTCCTTATGATTAAATGTATTTGTTTTACCCATAACAAAATTCCAAATTGTCAACTTATAATATTCTACCCAATTGTCGACGAAAGCAAAATAGGAATGTTGATGGGACTAATGCTGTAAAACAATCGTACATATATAATCGATACATATCGATAACATCGAATCGGTCACATAAGTTTTTACTTTTTCATTTTTTCAACAGGACACAAGATGCGCTTTATCTATCAACTATCAGAAACAAAAAAAATGTAGTAGTATCATCCAAGAGGATCAGACGTTAACTAATACAAGATTTAAGTTAGGAAATAAATTTCTTAGCTCTACACAAAATTTTAAAGGCAAACTTGATATGGAGCTTCTAAGGTTTCAAAATCTAAATTTTAGCACTTTGACCCATTGAGAATGGGTACACGACGAAAATAAACTTAAACGAAAAAAGTAAAAACAGTTTGCCATAAAAAAATATACAGGATGCTTGACATCCATAATTTTACACACTGAAATTAATTCAATTTTTTGTCTTAATATACAGAAATAATATTCTTTTATTTATTTAAATACATTTTTTATATTTATCTATATTTTTTCAATCGTATATGCTTAATAAGCGTTCTCTTTAATAGTAGTACGTTTTTATGAGTTAAGCTGGAACTCTTAGTTTAGGAATTCTAGATGTTGTTTGCTTTTTATTGTTTCCACAAATGCGCTTAATAGCTTACAAAGCTCCACCGATTATAATTCTATTTCGGTTGAAGGAACTTGTCGGTAGGGCTTATTTATAAACACTTAGAATAAATGGCGAAAACACAACTGTCAGAAATCTAAAGGGTTTGCCGAGTTTTCTGCAAATGGTTTATAACGCTAGACATTAATTGTGCAATTGCACACAAACCAATACTGTAGATGTGGTTCAAAGTTTTTCATCCGCTTTAACCTCTGTCCAAGGCCACTAATGCAAATGGTTCTATCTTCTTCAAAATAAATTACTTTGCTTCACCTTTTAGATTCTATATACTTCATGCCCAGGACTTCGGCAATTATGTTGTACGACAAACCACAGAAACTATGGTCTTTAGAAATTAGTCAGGGGAAGCTGCTCTTTGTTGGGTTTTGCGAAATTTCAATCTCAATATAGTTTAACTTCCAAGGCCAAACCTTGGAAAGTCTGCGGGACAAGCTTACGCCCAAGCTAAAATTTTGCAATTACTGAATGCTGGATATAATATTGAACTGCAATAGAGCAAAACAGAATTGATGATCTGAGGCTTAAGGAAATCTTAGCCTTTTGAATAACCGGCAGTTTAAATTAAATTAGGTCAAATAAACTAGAATACGTTAATGGAATAGATATCTTACATGTCATGGATCTGTAAGGAATAACCGGAAAATGCAGAAGTTTTATAAATTTCATTTATTTGTTTATTTATTTGAAACAGTTGACTTTACGAGTGTCAACTCAAGTAATTAAAAGAATATAAATTACAAATTACAAAATTACTTGCTAAAAGCCTAAAGAAAATATAAATAATTCTATTACCATCACCCACACGATGGAGGTATTTTATTTGCCAGTCCGGCCAGCTATGCCCCTGTTCACAGCAAGTTTTGATGTTATAGAATCTACAGCCAAAATGGATAGGAGTAGTTAAAAAGAAATGTTTATGTTAATATAAGTCTTGAATAAAACTTTTTAAAATTATAAAATTAACATATGAAAATGAAAATTATAATAAAGGTTAGATAGAGAGATATATAGAAATAGATTGCAAACTACTGATCCAGTGGGGTGAATATTTAGCCAGTCCGGCAAGCTATGACCCTTTTCATAGCTGAGAGTGATCAGTGATTTGCCGAGGATATGCTGAAAGCAAAGATTTGATTAGGGGAAGAGAGATTTCAGAGGAGAATACGTGGTATAGGGTATTATACTTAATTGTGCAAGGCGTAATCTGTTGTGCACGTAGACAAAAGGAGAGGACAGTAATTTCTAGTAGGTCGAAAGTGGACAAAGAAATTTAGACGACCTAGAAGACGAGGTGAGTCTATGTCGCCAACAATTAACTTATTAATTACTTAAAAAACAACACCAAGTACGTTAAACGGATTGTTAGCGACGGGAGATTCAGAAGTAAAACCCTACTGGAGTACGATGGTAAACTAAGATTGGTATCCTAGTTTAAGCCACGTAAGGCACAAAGCAAAAATTGTTTTTGAACGGACTCTATCCGATCTTGATACATTTTATACTGCGGACTCTATGCAAATGCATAGAAGTAAAAGGGTCGTTAAACTCTTTTGACCAGAGTTAAATGAAAAGTAGAACCCTCTTAGCTTAGTTTACGATAGTGGATATGTGACTATTGTCACATGTACATGGGGCATAGTATGGTTAAACGTCATAAACATACACTTAGAACAATTTGAATACAACTGATAGGCTGAACAGCATAGTTGCATACAATTTAAATCATCCCGCAGGCAAGAATGATGTTAATAATCAGAGTAAGATAAAATTAGTTTTACAACATCAGCATACATAAATATACGAGAATGAGTTATTACTAAGGGGAGGTCATTAATAAATAATGTATAAAGCAATGGTCCAAGATGGCTACCCTCAGGTACCCCAGATGAAACTTGAACCAGCTTAGATGTATGGGATCTTAATAAGACTTTTTGGGTTCTACCCTTTAAATAGGAAGATGTCCAGGAGAATAGTAAGGGAGGAAAACCAATACGGTCGAGTTTTGATATTAAAATATTATGGTTGACAGAGTCAAAAGCTTTACTGAAGTCAGTATAAATGACATCAGTTTGCTTATTTGTTAAGAAACCATCAATAACTAATGAGGTAAGTTCTATTAACAAAACCATGCTGGACAGGGGAGATAAAAGACTTGCAGAGATGCAGTAAGGAGGAAGTAATTATTTTTTCAAATAGTTTAGGGATGGCGGACAGCTTCGCTATGCCCCTATAGTTCGTAATATCAGACTTACCACCATTTTTGGTGAAGAGGAATGATATACGATTCTTTCCAAGGAGTTGGAAAGTTGGGAACCACTACACTCCTTGAGAAGACAACTTGGAATATTGTCTGGCCAAGAAGAATAGAAGGTTTTTAAGGAATTTATAGAGGAAAGAAGATAAAAGTGTGATATAGTGGGAACAGTGCTAGAGTTGGAAGATGTTATAGGGATAAGAAAAATTATTAGAGGAGACAGAGGAATAAGTTGATTAGAAAAAGTTTGCAAAGAGGTCCGAGGAAGCGGAATCATTGCTTGCCTTTTCAGTCCCAAGAAAGAAAGAGGAAGGCACACCAGAAGACTTTCCCTTTAACTTAACAAAGTTGAAGAATTGCTTTGGGTCTTGAGCAATTTGTCTTTTGCAACGTGCAAGATAATTCTCGTAACACTGAGAATTAAGAATAAAAGTTGATCCAAGGTTGAGTTGCAAGCAATCCAAAAGTTTACTTAACATTATGAGCCAAAAATATAAGAATATAAATAGAGACTTGGTATGAAGACGGATTTATAGCTTTTTTAAGTGCCTGGAATTGATAAAGCGCTCGATGTTACGAATGTCCTAATAGAACCAAACTTCATTTGAGCCAATCTTAAAACACTTAAATGTGTCAACACTTTTAATATGTCACGCTAGTCCAAATAACCCAAAACTGTTAGAAAAATTTAAATGATACTCTACGAAAATGGAATTTTAATTCATATTGCAAAAATATTTATGATCATAACGACCAAAATACAGAAAATGAAGTAAATTGAGTTTTATTATATTTTAAAGAATTAATGAGCTGAAACTACTTATTTATATATACCATATCGTTTTGTATATCCTTGATTTTATCACAAAATGTCGGAATAAGTTAAATTAAATTAAAAAGCAGTGGATTTTTATAAATTTTGCATTGTTATTTAACCAAAATTCATACACGATTGTAAAATTAAAGGCACAATAATACAGCATTTTTTTATATAATTTATTTACATATTTATTATAAAAATAATTCTTTGGATAAAAAAATTAAAACTAATGTAAATTTGTTCAAAGTAAATTGGTTTCTTTAATGATCTAATGCTGGCAATTAAACTTCGAGAATATAAAGGATATTTGCAATTCTTTCTTCAAACAAATTCCAATTAGTAGTATACTAAACACCAAATTTGGCTCAAATTTTAAACCGTTTGAGTTTACTTGTATGCTATCTATAAAAATGCTATACGTGCAAAGGCTGGATGGCTTAACAAATGTAGTGAAGTTTGGATAAAGTATAATTTCCGAAGGCTGCAATAAGTAAATGTACAATATTTTATTAATTTTGATATTAGAATTTGACTTACAATTGACATTGACTCGTTAGAAACTCGACAAAAAGTCATGTGCTTTCCTGTTATCATAGCCTGTTCGACGCGTTTAGTAAATAAAGGTTCAGACCAAGGCAATTGATTTATATGTGATAAAAATGATCGATCATGAAACTCCACGGGATCCGAAATAAGCAGTTTATCTAAAACACAAAAATAAAAATAAAAACAATAAAAAAACTTCTGCTTGTCGACGAAGTGCAATCATTTTCATTTTACAACTTTGATTTTACTAAAAAATGTATAAAACTGGAATTTTTTATCAAATACATGCATAACTATAATAATTGATGTGTTATAAATATAAAAATACACAAAAGCTTTCGTTATAGAATTTTTAAGTAGCATAGACACTGCAGACACGGGGTTTTACTTCCAATTCCAAGGTATGGTATATATATTATAAAAACATGTGTATATAATCTAAGTCACTTATTAAAGTTTTAATTTTAATTGAATGGCTGGTTATGTGAAGTGGTGGTAGTGTGTTGGCTTGGCCTACGCCGAATTATCAATGCAGCAAAAAAAATAAAACTTATCTGTGCTGTAACTCACTGAAGTCTATTTTTGTGCATATTTTTGAAAGGTATAAATTTAAAAAAATTAGTAATTCCATACTTAACAAAGATCCTTCCACGATTAGGTCTTCGGCAGGCATATTTGCTTGGTTAGACTTTAATTTTCCATATATAGTGTTAGGCATGTAATCCAATAAATTGCCATTGTACAGAAATAAATTTTCCACATCTGTCATATTTAGTGAATAAAACTGATTGACTCCAAACATCTCAAAAAATTCACGTACTGGCGTCATGCTGTAACAGCCAGCCAATTCAATTTTTGGGTAATAGGTTATAAAAGACAGGCACATTTCTTGTTTTGTTGAATATCCACCGAATGTCGTCCTTTTACGATGCATTGTATCATAGGCACAGTCTGTAATAATGTAATCTCCAGGCAAAACGGTAGTTTCGTTAGCCAATTGATGAAACTGCTGATAATTATAATCATAGTTATCATCTTCAATAATCCGTTGCAATTCTTTGCCCCCTCGAATATGACGCAGGCTCATTTTGCGACCAGCGCGGTGCGTATGAAGTGTACCAGATATTATTTTAATGCCATCGTGAGGAAACATCTAAAAAAATTAAATTGGTAGATTATTAAGACATTGGAAAGTTATTTACAACTAACTATGTTTGAACACGAAGGTCCACAAATGCCAACATTGCGGTATAACTTTTGCCCAGGGGGAATGATTTGGGTATCTGAAATCGAAACTCCGCTGATCATAATCCCTCCATCATTAGAACGTATTTGAGGCGTATAATGAATTCGGAATCCAGAACGATCAACAGCTGTAAACAATGTTATATTTCAGTTAAAATTCAAATATTCTTTTAAGTGTTGGCGTTCTTGCTTACCGTGAATAGCATTTGGATTATCATAGTGTATTTCAAGCATATAATACTTTACTCCAGAGGAGCCACCTATCGGTATGCCAACATGTGCTGGCAAAAACTGACCTGATGAACCAACAGACCAAACAGCAACTGGTGTGGAACAGGAATCCCAGTCCCGCGGTGTCAACGAGTTGCTGTTGCACACAGTACCAGTACTCCTTACCCAAATGTCCCATGAATCGGACGCGGAACCAGGATACGATTTCATGGAACATTCAAAGAGAGTCATGTGATGTACAACTGCTTCACCGTTTTTACTATATAAATCATATTAAATTATATATTGTTGAAAATCTCGATTAAGATTCGATACTTACGAAACATGGGTTATTAATGGTTCATAACCAATAATATGATGTTTTCGACTCAGCACAGGAGCGCTAACAATTTTACACCAATAGAGAGTATCCGTGGATGGCTCAAGAGTAACATTACTTACAATAATGTCCCATTGGTGAGTTATCTCATTGTTTGAAATACTTTGTTTCCGAAACACCGGATTTAGTAAATGCAGTGGTTTTGCACCACGATTAAGACCGTGTCCATCTAAATTTCCATGTATCGGATCAATATCACCGAACGCCCACAAAATTTTAACAGTGTCAACCTTAAAAATCTTAAAGTTACGCTAGTTTAATACGATTAAAATTTATTTACATACGCTGAATGGAATATCGTAGGGATCGCAAGTTTCGATTAAACGTTTGAATTCGACGCAAGTATGAGTGGCATTTTGGTAACCACCTAAAACATAATAGTTTTGTGTATCATCTTGTATAGGTGGTCCGTGCGGATATATAGTTGAACCATGACAATCCTACGAGTAAATAGTATATTAAAATTGTTACATTTATAAAAATATATTCATTTATTAGCCATGCTTGTGATGTCCTTTGTACGTGGCGAAGTTAAAAATTTAAATACATCTATTCTTAAAGCTTTATTCCGTACAATGGGTCCTTTCGTTTCAAACATAGGAATATATCGTAGATATATAAAATTAAGACGCCAAACTATAACTAATACATCTGATATATTAATAAAATCGTTTATATATATTACCTGTATAATCTATTGCAAGAATTTTAATCAGAAATTAAGACAATACAATTTTACAGAAAACATTTGAATCATATCAAGCACTATTTTTTGTTGGTTTTAATATTTTATTTAAATGTGTTTTTTTTTTATTTATACTTTGTTACTAAGTATAAAGAGTATCTTGGGTTTGTGTACTGTCCGTTTTCGACAACCTAAATGTAATGAATATTTATGTACTTTTGGGCAGGCCGCGTCAGAAAGTGTTTTTCGACCAGTTCACAACAAGTGTGTGAAATCCGTATAATCTATAAACATATCTTCTTCAGCTTTAAAGGGAGATTACTGATGAACTCAAAAAATAGCACAAGCCATTTTTTGTCTACTCCTACTTTTTACCCCATATATAACAAAACTGTAAAGTCCGTTTTGCAAGCGGGCATTCTTTTATTTAACTTAATTATTTTAACTGTTTTTTAAGTTTTCTTATATTTAGGATAACGTAAATAATAGCGTGACCAAACAATAACGGCCTAAATGGCAATTTTGTCATTATTGGAACTTTGTTGAAGATTTAAATGATCGCTAAATTTTATTCTTAAGTAATTTATTGAAATGAAGTTGACAATAGCGCTACTAACATACACTAAAATTCGATTTTTTTCATTTTTTTGTACAATTTATGTTCAAAGATGGTTAGTGAACATGTTTCGTTTGTTATAACACTGTTAAAAATTATTTTTTTTTTATTCGAATTTTTAAAAACTTATATACGGTGGTTTATTTAGATAACTTACTAATGCGTTTGGTTTTCCAGTCTGATCGTCGACCCACAGCAACACCATATCAGCACTTGACATGCGCCCGTCCTTTCGAGAGAATCCAAGTCCAATAAAACCACGCGTATTGACAGTAACTTTAAAGTGAATATCCTTTTCTTTGACCTGCCACTGGAGCCAGTACAAACCATTGGCATCCATCATTTCTAGTCTCTGCCAGTTTTTATGTAGTACAGATTCATGTGAAACGAAATCGCTTTGATCCTCGTATTTATGTGTACAGCTAACGTTTTGCCACATACGAGCCATAATAATATATAAAATGGGAAACATTTTCAGCAACATTTTTAACCTTTTCTAGATATTTCTTCACTAGTTTGAATTTTTAAATCACAAATTTATAAACAATAAATTATATATTTAAATTTATATTTTTTTTAGGAACGCGCCTTTTGTGCCTTCGAACGCCTTTTACGTTTTAAATTAGCTTCAATACTTCGTTTATGTATGTACTTCAAACGGAAGGTCATTTTAGAAGCCGGCAGATGTTCTAAAGGAGCTGACACACCACCTTTTCATACAGGTATACACAATCCTTCAAAAATACATATAAAAGTCTACACATACATTCAAAAATTCACATGTACATATATACATATCAATATATATATATATATATATATATATAGATATGTATATACGTAAATGCTCATACACGATCAACGTTTTGAATATATCGATGCTTAAAAAATTGCAAACTTTTCACATCCACGATGACCATTATCGATAAGCCTCATTTAAGTCGATTAGTCTACTTATATAGTTAATACTAAAAAAAGTGTAGTTTTATTGGCATTAGGGTTACGAAATAAATTTGGGCTTTGGATAATTTAAATGTAATTTAATTGTTTTGTAACTTTGATTTCCATTTTTTTTGATATTGTGTATTGTCGATGATTAACAATCCCTATAGATTATCCGGTTTGGTAAGAGGCGACTGCAGTACTACACTATCGACATAGGAATTAAGTATGTAATTTCGATTTGGCGCAAATTGTTATGATTCACCCTGTATTTAATATCAAGATTGTGCGTTCAGTTTATGTTCTTGTAAGATTGCTGCTTGTTTAATTTTACTTATTAATATAAATGAATCTGTATAAGAAACAACGCATACATAATCAAAGATAAGATTTAATTATGTACATAAGTGCATAAAATTGTTATTACAATATACGTTTACTGAAATCTACTTATACTTATTTTTATTGTCTTTAAAGGGTATTCTTATATACATAGCGGTCACTACCATGGTACACTACAATTTATACTTGGATTTCCCATTAGGCCTGTATGTGGTCACGCCAAATAGACATTAAGCAGATGAGACTTTGTGAGACACGTGGAATACGAATTGGTCCGAGGGCAAAAATAGGCGTAGCCACTGATAATCATATTAAATATTTCAGCAGTGTCAATAATCAGCTGTTAATGCCAATGAACGTTAGCGCATTAAATTTTATGTGCTCGATAACCTGAATAAGATATACACCGAAATTTTAAGCAATCAGTAATAATTAGCCTATCTGTATATGCATTTGTAAATTTATTGATGTTCAGTTTTCGCTCATGTTTCACACTTGCCCGCCTAAGAAGAGCTCAAAAGAATAAAATGTAATAAGAAACAAAACAGAAACAAATTACATTCGAGTTTAATGAAATCAATGAAAAAACATCAAAAATTTAAACCATATTATATCCAGTTCTTGGATTCAGTATGAAACTCATGTATTTTTGAAATGATTAACCAAGGGGAAACGAACGAGCTTGAGCCGATCTTCCAATATTATTACCCTTTTAAAGGTCACAAGCGTAAAGTCCTGAATCAATTAACATAGATTCTTCGTCATGTTTAAACAGTACACTCCGGCACTAAGTCTTTTTACACAAAACCGTACAAAAATCAGTCACTTGTTTGAATATCCGAATAAATATCGAAAGCAACAGCAGTTAATGACGACTTGCTGAAAGTTAAATTTGTATGTTAACAACAACAACTAGTTTTGAAAACAATAGTTTAAAATATGTGTATGGTATTATTGGCCTAGATTTGCTGATCATGTCACTGTTGAAATTTACCTAAGTGCAAATAAAATAACAATCATGGCGCAGAACTGCACAATTCAATGTGTCAAAATGTGAAAAGAAATGATTCAATAAAACGCTTAACAAAGGTGTAATTAGGTTGAACTGAGTTGTTAAATAGAAGCTCAAGTTCTTGGTTGAGCTACAAACTTCTTTTTTATTTATTTTTTACATAATTATTTAATTACATTTGCTCTTTACAATATACGGTT
Organism: Drosophila lacertosa; assembly: GCA_004143845.1. Taxonomy (NCBI): domain Eukaryota; kingdom Metazoa; phylum Arthropoda; class Insecta; order Diptera; family Drosophilidae; genus Drosophila; species Drosophila lacertosa. The sequence goes on along the minus strand of SCDZ01000930.1, from coordinate 1,317 downwards.
CAATGCACAAAAATACATCCAGACGGGTGAATCGCCTTAAGCGCGGCAGCATACGTTCCATTTGCAGATTGTGTCATATGCTATTGTCATATTGTCAAGGTTTGTTCTTTTTAGTTCTTTCCCAATTATTTTTTCAGTTGCTCTTAAGTTTGTATTGAAAACAATACGATCAGGTAAGGAAATTCATCTTAAAACTGTTGCGCAATTTGACACCTTCATTAAGTTCAATCATAGTTCCTCTTTAAATTAACTGAATTCTGACCGTTTAAAGAATTCCGGTCCCTGAACTCAAATAATCAGATTAAGATCTCCAAAAAGCATAGTGTCTGCATCTGGCGCATTCATGGCTGGGGCACACTAATATTATAACATTGGAAACATTCAAGTTTGTAATACGAGCTATAACGCATGCGCACCCATCATAAAATGCGTTGCCGTCGTTGCAACTGAAATATATTGATAATATAAAAAAAAATTGATATTTGTTTTAAAAATAGGGTTGGACCTAGTTTTATCCGTTACTGAGAAGGCAGGGGCAATTTCTGGACAGACTAGATCTGAATTATAAATTTTATTTAATTAAGTGAAGAATCTGTACAGCATAAAAAATGAACCTTAACAACACATGGATAGAAAGTAAAAAATAAACCAAACCTCAATACAAATATACAAAAATGAGGATTACATTACGGGGTACGGCAGCCTTATTGGCTCCTAATTGTTTGCCAAAGCCTTGCCGTTTAAGACGCCTCAAAGGTCTAGCTGGAAGCAGATTTCTAGCAAGTAGGCTGCGGTGTCTCGAAAGTCTCTCACTTTATCGGCTTGTGTGCCTACCAATCTGATCTTCTACAGTATGTAGCTTTAAATCTTTATGAAGAGTGGTACCGCGGTACAGTATGTTGTTTTAAATCTTTATGAAGAGTGGTACCGCGCACATAAAAGGGGCAGTCTGTTATATATCTCAGTATCCGATTCTGCAACACCTGGATTCGTTTATAATTGGATTTGGCTGCGATCCCCCAAATCTGTATTCCATAAAACCAAATTGGCAGGATGCAATGCGCATATACCCCCCTTTTGCATCTAAGCGGCAAGGTGCTCTTTCTATTTATAAGCCAACGCAGTTGCTGGATCCTCAGAGTACATTTTCTAGCCGTGGCCTTAAGATGTGGCCCAAAGATAAGGCGCTTATCCAGGGTAATGCCAAGATATTTCGCGTGCAAAGGCTGCTCCAGAGTGACTCCCTCTAGCTGGATTTCAGGCGTATTCGTTATTTTCCTCTTCAGTGTGAAACAGGTGTTCGTTGTTTTCAGCGGA
>SCDZ01000929.1:0-18905 GCA_004143845.1 Drosophila lacertosa | reverse complement strand
AGCGGAAGAACAACTTGCACAAAATAATAAATCTTGTAATTTAAATTACTTTAAAATATAAAATGTAACTTTACAAGATAAGGTAGGCAAAATATGCAAGAATATAAATAAAAAGTTAACGAATGCAAAAAAACTCGTCTGATGCACTCAAGCTGAGAAATCTGTCTAATCTCATCTCTTCTCACTTTTGATTGTCCGCTATCAGATAGTCTCGGTCTCTTTACTGTGTTATTATCTGGCATCTTTCCTCTTGGTGGATAATTATTTTTTATTCCTGGGCTGAATCGGTTTTGGTCAAAAATTTCTTGTCTGGTAGTGTATCGAATTGGTATTGGTTGTTGTGGTACAGGTGCATTTGGTTGTTGTTGAATAAAGGGGGGTCGATATTGAGGTACAAAATTAGTTCTGGGGAATTGTGGTGTCATGTAATTGGGTGGTTGATAATATGGATTCCATTATAAGTTGGTTGAATCGGTGTAATTGAGTTGGGTAAGTTATTAACTTGTTTATTACAATTTTTAGTTTTCGATCTGCTAGCATTTGAAGTGCCAGTAGGTTTTGAAAAATTTTTCTGACACATTGGTTCTTCCTAAAGGTTTTTTCAGTAGTTCTTTTGCGAATTTTTTCTAATTTTTAATTTTTAATTTCTAACTGTCACTGTATCTGCTTGTGGGACTCTTGATCTTCTACGGAGTGCAGATGGAACTCTCGATGAACCATAGAGTCACGCACGTATCAGCGACAGTTGCCGTACAGAACTTTTCTAATGTACCTGAATGCGCTTGATCTTCGATTTTGCGATTATCCTCCAGATCTCCAGGACGCAATCAAATCAATTAAATCGGTCATTAGCTATCGCAATGTTTGCATCCTTTTTCGACTGTGTTTTCCGCAAATCGCAGGTGTATATATTGGTGCGATGCACTCAAATATCAAAGCAGGCTGTCAGCGTATAAAGAGACCCTTGGAGTCCATTTGTTTGCAATAGGTGGCATTTAAAGCTTTACAGACTTATTGTATTTTCTACAGTGGTCCCAATAAGTCCTTGCGTTCCTTAAGCTCGGATTTTACAAGGACTGAGTCCTTCCATTCAAGTTCCTCTGTTAGGTTGAAGAAGCTCCCCAGATGCTATCTAAAGGCAAGCAGGTCAGTGCGGTTTTAAATAATGTAAGGACTTTGGTGGGCATTAACGACATCTGTTTCAATGCTGATGGCAAGTGGCTTCTTTTATTCTGTACCGGAGTAAGTAAGCTACCTAGCTACCTAGGCAACCTTCGAAATAAATCTTGTTTTAACGATACATTGATGGAAATGGTGGATGCCCCTCCTTACCAATACCATCGTTTTTCTTGTTGCTGATATTAGTGTAAGTGTTAGTGCCATTGTTGAAAGAGTTTTTGCTGCTGTTGAAGGGACTAAGCATATAGCTGATGCTATTTTTGTTTTCTCTTCTCTATTTAGTACAATAAAGGTAGCTCTTGGAGATTATGCAGGCGTTGCTGAGCTGGTTCAGCATTACCAGCGTGTGCCCAGCTATTTGTTACTGACTCGTAAGAAGCGTGTGCCTTGCCACCTAAATTCTAAATCGGTTACCTCTTGAAGGTGTATCCCTGCTGATTTTATATTGAATATTGAATGCAAGAAAACTGTTGGTGCTCTCTAGAGACTATGACAGCGTTAAGATTATTCATGTGGAGATCCAAACAGGTATGGTTTGTCCAGGTTGTATTTTTACCCTTTTTACAGACGCCATTGATCGGCGAAGAAACTCCAGCGACATTGGCTGCCTTGATAACTGGCCATGTCGATTCCTGTCCAATGGACACATGGCAGCACACGATAAAATTCACATTTTAAAGGAGAACTAAATAAAAACGCGCAACACATCTGGTCTCAATGGGAGCACTTCAAAACTCAATACATGAATTAACAATTATTAATTTTTGATGTTATTTTTATAGGGCAGACACTAACCAGCTGCTCAAAGATGAGGTATTGTATTTTAAACTTATTAATCTGATTGAGAAAAACCTGTTAAATCATCGCCAGTGTTAAAAAAACACAGGGAGAATCATTCGAAAAGATCTTCTGCAGGAGTTTTCTCAAGTGAAAAGTGCATTTGGTGCTGTTAGCAAAGCCCGGTAATCCGCCTGTAGATCTATCTTCTTACCGGAAAGTTTGCTTAATCGGATTAGTTGGCATGAAATTTGGAAACTCCCATCTGACCTCGTCTCGATAAAGCTTTAACTGCAGCGTGCGGATTCAAGAAATAAATTAAATCAAAAGTGGACATGGATCATTAATTTCCTCAAACTTTTTTGCATACCTACATATCGCCAACAAATACGCACCAACTCCCGAAACACGGTCAAAAAGTTCTAGGTGGAGAGTTAGCCGAGAAGTGCACCAAGAATCTGTACTGCTTATTCTACACTACAGGCACTACAGCATATTCCAACAGGACTGCAAGACGACGTCCAAGTAGTAGACTTTGCAGACTATATAAATATTTTGTTTGCCCAGCTATAGTCTATCCATGCCACAGTGCAGACTGAACAGTGGCACTCTCAGAGCTGAGAGCAAATAATCAAGGCGATGCTGATCAGCATCCGGAAGTCTACGGAAGTCTAAACCGCCACTATCACCGTGAGTACCACTAGAATCGTCTCCAAGAAAGAAATAAAATATGTGGAAGTAATGTTAGACACCAGAATCAGCTTCCGCGAACACCAAGAGTATAAAAGTAATAAAGCTGTAATTACCACAGAACTCTGACCCTCATAATGCCCAAAAAACGGAGTTTAAAGTAGAAGATAAAATACTATCTTAAATAAGTAACCAACGCCACTATGCTGTACGCTTTCCTATTGTGGTTAACTACAAGCCATTTGGCAAGTTACAGATAATCAACAAATCAGCTTGGAATGATCATAATCTTTAGCTGCTTTAGAGCTATATCACTGATCTACCCATGGAAAATAGGGAAGTGCACGAGGAGACACATGGTCGATGACAATTCATCGAGCAGCGCTAGATGCTAGAGGACATTATTAGTAACAAAATCTCGGTATAAAACCGAGTTCTACTAAACTAAGCTTTGGAGAGCGGACAGGGCAGATGAAATAAGAAGAACGACGGCATCTGCAAAGCCTAATATGGGTGTAGCTCTGGCGATCAATTTTTTCATGTCATGAATAGAATATTGAATAGTTATAAACTTAACATCTCAAGGTTTTTACGTGATGACTGCATTCATAGAGTCGACAGACACACGAGTTGCTCGGAGTATATAAAGACAACATAAATCCAATATGATCAACATGGCCCGTCACTAATCGTCATAAGTGGAACGCGGACTATATCGAGTTAAGAGTTAAACATATACTCTTTCATTTTCAAACACTGATATAATTACAATGTTTAAATTCCGAAATCTTATACGTTTTTAAAAAAGCATATTTAAAAAAAACTAAAACTGAACGGATGGTAAGCTCGACATCTTTAGGTGCTAGTGTGAATGTTAATTGAAATTTACTTTAAGTGAAAGAAAGGTAAATTCAGTAAATACTTACTCATATGGACAGTAACTATGAGCCATACGTCCCAATCAGTTTTATCAACAGATATATATACAAAAGATATATATACAAAAGATATATACAAACGTATGTATTCATTAAAAGTTCTGTGACTTCTTTCGATTGTTCCAACTGTCTGGTGGTGATGTGCCGTTGATGTTATGTTTTTAATTTTTAGATATTTGCAGTATTTTCGTTCTTTTTTGCTATAGGAATGGCAACTTAATATTTGGTTAAGTCACATATAAGTGTGACTGCATGTTCGTTATCATTCTCTGATTTGGGTAGTGGACCAATAGTGTCTACTATAACTCTGTCGAAAGCATTAATTGGGGTGTCAGTTATTGTAAAAGGTGTCTTAATATGCGTTGTTATTTTCGCTTTTTGGCATTTTTGACATTTTCGTACGTGTTCAGCTATATCCTTAGACATACCTTTCCAAAAATAATGTCTTTTGACCTTGTTTTAGAAATGCCAGGGATATCTTGTACTGACTTTTATGTTACCAGTTACATTTTGTAACTACTTTATGGTAATTCTTGATAACGCATCGAAAACATAGTTATTTTTATTCTTCAGATATTCTACTGTAATATTATATTCCTCCAATTCAAGTCTCATACGTGTAAATTTTGAATTTGGGTTGATCATTGAAAATAAATAAGTTAGTTGTCTGTGATCAGTTTTGACAGTGAAATGTCTACCATAGATATATGGTCTGAAATGTGCTATTGCCCAATGATTTGCTGTTAACTCTTGTTCAGTTGTGCTCTTGTTACTTTTACCCTTTGTAAATGATCTACATGCGCATGCAACTGGAATTTGGTGGTCATTATGGTTTTGAGTTAAATATGCACTCACGCTTGCTTACTTGCTGTTGTTATGCAAAATTCTTTGCTGAAGTCTGGGTATTGAAACAGAGTTCGTTCTATTAGTTAAGATTTTAAATGTAAAAATGGATATTGGCAGTCTTCTGTCCATTCAAATGGAATATTCTTTTTACAAAATCGAGTTATATGCCGCGAATAGTCGGGGAAATTTTTAATAAAACGTCTATAATAATTACAAAATGCGACAAATCGTCTAGCGCTATCCGCATCATGGGGAACTGGGTAGTTTTGAATGACATGGTTTTTTTATTATCCGGTAAGATTCCTTTATCTGTGTCCCAAAAATGTACCTTCATGCATCAAAAATGAACATTTTTCAGGATGTAGTTTAAGATATTTATATTATATATATATATATATATTATATATATATATTTCCTGCATTTGTCAACAACATCAGTTAAGTTTTTAAACATATGCTTTTCGGAAAAACCAATTACTATTAGATCATCCATACTGTTTAGCTAATAAGCTTTTTTATTGGCTGTTGCAATTATTATAATAAGTATATTTTCTAATTCGAAGGTTTATTATCGTAGCGATAAACGATTTAGCTGACGAGACGATAGCAAAATTGAATAATAAGCATAAGGGCATGAGCACCGAAAACGGTCAATGCTTAGATCAAAGAGAGAGAGAGAGCGACTGATAAGGTAGCGAGAGAGGCCGTGATTACAACAACTTAAGCTTAGCATAAAGCAACTAGAAGAAGTACAGTGGGCAGCGCAAACAAATTATACAATAAAGTGCGTTACTTTAAGATGCACCACTGACTATTGAATATGTTGACTTAAGTATGTATATAAATTAAGCGGCTGCATGACCCGTCACATATGAAGGAATGCTTGAGATGGTTCAAATCCAGAGAATGCTATAGTCATCATTCTCTGAAAAAATTAGGCGCTATCTTTAAACCAAACGGTAATCGTGTAAAGCGATAAGAGCCATTGCTCGTTGAAAATGACGTTATATCTCTTGAATTTCTTTCGATTTCGTTCAATTTGGTGGAAGCCCGACATTAGGTCGAGGCATGAAAAATATTTTGCTCTACCTAGTTGATCTAAAGTATCATCAATTCTAGGTAGTGGAAATTTATCCGACAACAGTTTTTTATTAATCTGACGATAGTCAATTACTTATCGCCATTTTTTCTTGTCAGAAGAGAAGAGAAGAGATTTGTGCAGAACTAACAAAAGTGGGCTGTTGTAAGGTGACACAGACGGTTCGACTATTTTATTGTCGATTAATTTTTGTACCTGTACTTTAATTTCATATTTTTTACTTTGAGGATTTCTATAATTTTTTATGTATACAGGTTCATCATCCTTCAATCTTAGCTTTTGTTTGCAGAAATTATTTGTGGTTATTGATTCGGTTTCAAGTCCGAATACATCGCTCTATTTGGTGCATAAATCTGTTAGACTTGCCTTGAATTGTTGTGAAAAGTTTTTTGTTAGTTGAGATAAGACAGTTTTTGACTTAATTCTGGATTAGTTTGAATTATTTCGTAGTTCGAAAGTAATTCATATTTTAAAGTTTTTATATTTACTATTTGGATGTACTGGTCGTATTCAGTAATCGGACAAATGTGTTATTGGTAGTTGCAACTGTATTTGTTATGTTATGTTATAACGTTAGCAGTGGAATCCACTGACTTAACGTCTACCCATATTGGGTACAGATAATTTATTAGAATTATACTTATAATTTATTTGAAAATCTTCTTAAGATTTACTAATGAAATTATTTATTAAACGTAACAATTTTCCTGCCTATTGTTTTATATAGCTTTACGGGCTATACTTCTAGTCGAGCAGAAATGGTTCCGTACAACTTTACAATGGTTTTTTTTTTTCACTTATATATATACATTTATGAAGGCGCAAGTGGCGGTGTGCCTCTCGCTGCGATGAGGACGGTTAAAGCCAGTCCGGCTAAATACGTGCTCGGTATCTTCGCTGACTTCAAAGGCGCCTTCGACCACGTGCAAGACGCAGTGCTGCGCCACCTCGTCGCGAGTGAGTTCCAGGAAGCCAGGTAATAAAGAAGCTTCTTCGCCGTCAGGAGCGCCAGCATGGTCAGCAGTTATAGAGAATGAACTGTTCCGGTGAAAAGAGGTTGCCCACAACGGTCCATCTGTGTTCCATTTTTTTGGAACCTCATGATGGACTTGCTTCTCCAGCGCTTAGGACCGCTCTGCAAGCTCAGCGCGTATGCAGATGACCTGCTACTCCTCGTCGAGGGAAATTCACGAGAGGCTATCCAGCGACAAGGTGAGCAGCTCATGTCCATGGTCGGATCGTAGGGATCGGAAGTAGGAGTTGCGGTCTCAAGCAGCCGTCATGCTGCTGGAGGGCAGGTTACAACGGTGCCCGTCGATAAAGTTTGCCGGAGCAGGCTTGGCATTTAGGAGCGAGAGAATGAACTTCCGACCGCACCTCGAATCACTGAGGCGCAGGGTAGAAGGAGTTGTCAGAGTATTGGGACGCTTACTGCGGGTCGAGTGGGGTGTCACTCCTTGCGACAAGCGGACCATGTACGCCGGGCTCATGCTATCCTGTGCACTATTTGGTGCCTCGGCTTGGTACAACGTGGATCGAAGCTTTGGATAAGCCGAGACACACCTCTCGGCCTGCTAAAGACTCATTTTGCTTGGGTGTTTACCGGTATGCCGCACCGTCTCAACGGAGGCACTTCAAGTGCTGGCAGGAGCTCCCCCGATGGATCTGCAGGCCATTAAGTTGGCAACCAGATTCAAGCTGAAGCATGGATACCCGCTGGAGGAAGGGGATTGGCTGTACGGTCAAGATATGGCAAATTTTTGGCTGGAAGCAGAAGATGGCGCTGCTGGACGAATGCTTGTTGAGAGAGTGGCAGCTCAAGTGGCATGATGGTGGTCGCGGACACAAGCTTCGTTTACAGCCGACGAGACTTTGGATTTAGTCTCCGCGCCGGATTCCTGCTGACGGGTCATGGATCGCTGAACGCATTTCTGCATCAGAGAGGTCTGAGCGATACGGCCGCATGTTCATGCGGTGCTGTGGTCGAAGACTAGCAATACGTGCTATGTATTTGCCCCCTCTATGCGGACTTGCGGAAGCTCGACTTGAAGACCTTCACCGAAACAGCGTTCTCGAGACGACGCATGATTGATGCCTCAGTCGGGCGGCCAGTCCCGGGCTAAATAGCCAAAACCCGTGAAGTAACGGGGCTTAGATTTTGCCACAGTAATTCCCATGCTTGTCGTATGAGGAGACTAAGGGATAGGGTCTCCCTATACCCGGACATCGGAGCCAAAGGGTAGGCCCACCGAGTCTATAATAATCGGTACCACGGGTTGAGAAGGTTCTTGCAGACCTCTCATTGAGGTCGGCCCCTTAGTGAGAGTTCGTGGTGGCTGTTGGTAAAGCCCTTGGGGCTCGGCCGCGGCGGAGGTGCAGATACACCTCGCCCCAAACCAAGGAACATTACATACCCGAGAGTATGTAGTTTTGGTACCATAGGAGAAAGCAGCTTGCTGCTGTCGAGAGAGATCCCTTTCGATTGTCAAGGCTCTACAGCCCATTCTTTAAGTACATCTTTGAGATATGGATAGTCTCAACTAGAAAGCAGAAGTAAAGCTCACATTACGAGAACTTAGAAATTACTCCATTAATGATAATCAATAAGTAGTATATAGTATAAATATGTGAATGACTCACGGTATATATATTTATAGCGGCAGCTCACACATAATGTTGTGCCAACTATTACTGAGGCAGCAAAGACCAGAAAGAAAATTTGTGTGTTAGATGATGGTATCGATATTTATTGGGTATATTCTGCACAAATATATGAAAATTTTTAAATTTATTTAATTAAAACATCCTCAGATGATTACGCAAACGCTTTTGCTTAGACGCTACCTTAACGATTATAGTAAGCAGCTGAAAGAATAGTTTGGCAAATTTGCTATGATTTTTAGAGTTATTAAATATTAGCGGACTAAAATATTAAGTTATAGTTATTTTTTCATAGCAAAAAACACATCTTTTGACTTGATATTGTGCACTGTTTGTCGTAATAAAAAAGGTAAGTCAGTTCGAAAAATGTAGACTGTGCAATGACAGCATACGAAGGTGACTTCCAAAATCCAATTGCGGTTTTTTGCGAATTTTGAATTACTGATATAACCAAAGCCAATGTAGCACAACACAAAGAGCTTTACGTGTAACGAATATGATGCGCTTGTTTTAGAGAGTTCTGTTAGTGAAAAATTGTATGTCGCTCTGGAGCTTTCAAGCTAATATTATTCAACTTCGGGCAGATTAGTAATGACGTACTCCAAAGGCATAAATAAAACACGCCACCTTATAATTACCAAAAAAATAAGAAAAAAATGTTCAACTTTAAGCTAAAAGTAAAACTTTTTTGAAATCCGCCATTTGTTAATAGCTTCCAAATCTATAAAAAAATTGTTCACACCACAATCCAGTTTTTTTAAACTGTCTTTATTCTTTTTGGTTTTAGCGCAAGGTCCATACATTGGAACTCGTTAGAACATATTTGGAAATGATAATGCTTGGTAGAGGTTATGCAATTGGTGAAACTCTGTGAGTTCATTGTCAAACACAGCGTATTTAAAAACGGCTAAAAATATACCGCTCAGACCAAATTGAGGAGCACACCAAACTTGTGGATTAATTAAGACGGCGATTTGGGCATGACGACAACGGATCCCCTTAAATGCAATAGAGCGTGCGTTTATTTGCTTTACCAGAGCCGGCAGGTAGAATTCCTGATGAAGTCAATTGTGATCTTGGCGACATCAGAGGCACATTTGCTCTACAACAACAACAATTTGGTTTATTTCATGGAAGTGCTGCTTTGACAAGCACTAACGATTTTTCAAACTGTTATTTCAGTATTAATATTTTGTGACGTGTTGCACGGTAACTATAACAGTTGTCACCTGGACAGGCAGCTTGTTATAGGAAAAAAATACATCTGTCTGTAAATCGAATGCATATTTTTGCCCGTTCACTCAATTTTGTATTGATTCCAGGTCAGTAGGAATAACATTACATAGAAATCATTATTAAAAATACAATCAATAATAGACATCAGATCTTACTTTAATTATCCAGTTTAGCTAGCTTTTAATTATTGTACAGGCACCAATCATCGGATCTAACTTTCGGACACATTTCGAAATCCAGGACCGACGTCACAAAAGCTTGTCGCCTTCATGTAGTCTGCACCATGAACCATCCATGCTGTCAAACTAACTGCAATAGCTCAGGACGCCAAAGTACAGTTTTTCTAAATAACTATAACCAGTAGTAACTGAAAATGTTGGAGCAACCTTACTTCGGACAAGAACAAATGGTTTTAAGTATATGTTGCCACTATAAATATTAAAACAACATGTGTGGATAATGATTACGAAACGCCACAACTGAAAATGTTACATCGCCGCCGTCTTCACTGATAAGTCCCCATAGAAACTGTTGCAGCCAACTTTAATATCAGAATCAATCTCTTCATTTGCTTTGTCTGACAAGTTCAGAAAGACCGAAGTACACGTTCCGATACCACTGCTACCAGGAGCCTCAGTACTTCTGGCTTTAAGTCTTAATGAATTCTATGTAATGAGTTCTTAAGCAATGTCTACAATCAGGATTTAACTTAATTTCTACAAAAAAACATAAAGAAAGTTATAGTAGGGAGGGAGTGGGGGTATGTTTTGGCTTGTTTTTAATTGTAAACAATAATTTAAAATTTTAAAAATATAATAATTCTTACAAGCAAAAGAACAAATGTCCGTCATTAACAAGTCGTTTTATTTTATTTAACAAGCTTTTTTAAAGTGGTATTGTAAGCAACCTAAGTTCTTCTAAAATAATATGTTTTATTGTTGTTTGCTTATAGAAATATGTATTCTAACATAACGTTCTTATTTTCGTCTATTTACCTAAATCTTTTGCAGATTTAATATGAATTTATACTTTAAATAAGAAGTTAGAGATCGAGATATATAATTTTTGATGCAGAAAAAGCTCCACATATGCTCAAAATGCTGGCGGTACTTATAACAGCTGTCGTGGTTCCAGTAATTTTAACAATCATGCCCATGCAAATTGATAGAATAAATTGGGCTAAAAAAACCATACTGCTAACAATAGCAACATCCGTTCCCAAGCCTCTCACTCCAGATTCCAATTTTGCACATCCGGTTCCATCCACTTCAAACTGAAATCGAATTAAAAACAGTTTATCCTTCGAGTGATTTATAGGAACAAGTAAATGTTTAAGTCGGATGTATCCGAATAGATAGATAGGACGATCATAGTAAGCAATGCGTTGCCAATGTGGTAAAATATTAGAAATAATTCTTATCTTATTGCAATCATTTTTGTAATTTCTTATATGTTTCGTAGACAAGTCCATATTACAGAAAGCTCCAAATTTATGTAATCTATACCATTCCATTTTATTAGCTTTGCGAATAGCATATGCTGTCAGATGCGATTTCGCAAAATACAAAATAGCCCGGTTAGTTGACAACTCAAGATTTTAAATATCGGTTTACTTGATGGAGAATGGACTGATAATAGCAACGGTTGGGGAGGCGGAGGAGCTGACAAATCTGGTAAATATAAAATACAAATAGAAATGTTCAATTTTCAATAGATGTCTCCAAACAGTTAGTATTATGCACTTTCTTTCTTCCTAATCGTTGCTCCATACATTAAAGTGAAACATGCTTATTTCCAAACTTCATCCTTGCTTAATCGCTACTATACTATAACAAGCTATTCCCAATTTTTTTCGCTGAAAGACGTTTAAGGCATGCGGGTGCATCGTTTTGATTTTACATCTCTTTTAGTAGACTTTAAAATGTATTGTCGCGGCAAAACTAAAACGAGATTTGGTCAAGACAACAAACCTAACGTGATAAAAAATCGTTCGAGTCCGGAACTAAATTATTTATAAAAGTTGATAAATATTGCTTAATAAGTCCGACATCATCTTTTTTATGACCTATTTTCTTTAAGAATGTGATGAAGAAATATTTAGGTCAATACAATAGTTTATGGTTGTACAGATGCCAGCCTCAGTCCCACTTCTTTAATGCCCAGATATTTATAAAGACGCCATACAACAAAAATTTCGATAAATACTGACTCCCACAATATAAAATAAAGGTGCAACTTAAAATGATAGCAACAACGAATAAAAAAAACTTTAATTTGATTGGCAGAGCTTATCAGAAGAGGTCTCAGTAATTGGCGGACTGGAATCGCTCATAATTTTAAAAGCATTATTTCACCTACTTTAAGAACATAACAGAACATAACATAACCAAATCGATGGATAGATATCTAGTTAAATATATTAACCGTAGGCATTACTGCGAAGACCTATAGCCGTTTCAAATATTGTATGCGATCACGAGGTACAGTTTACTATCAATTCTATCAAATAGTTCCTTTATTAATTGTTAAGATATATACTGTATACTGTATCGAACTGACCCTAAAATATTCAAAAATCTTTTACGTGCTTTATAATGCTATAATGCTAATGACAATTTTTGTTATAATGGTAAGTGCAAGCGGAATCTGCTACAATCATATGACGTGACATTAATATGTTCTCTATAATAATAAGGAGGTGCGAAAAAAATCTTAAAGTTTTTAGGACTTGTAGTCTGAGACAGAAAAACAGATGACATTGCTAAAACATAAAAATTTTTCTAGCTTATAGATTAGTCATTTTTCTGGTACATATATTATACGTTTTTACGGGCTCCAATTTATTGAGCTTATTTCGTAGATTATATGAGCCAGAGGCACAAAATTGCCAAAAAAAAATGTTATTACTTCTGCTGAAAACTGCAAAACTAATTTTTCCATAAAATTGTTATCATCCACACCAAACTGAGCACGTCACTATGCTTTTAACATGTCTGGAATATCATTTTTATTAATTTTATTCGGTTACTCCGAAAATCTCTTAGAAGTAAAATAGGTATTCAGTTTTGTATACAATTTTTGTTAAGTTAGTTTAGACAGTATATAAATTGATGGTGTCAGTGGTGACGTTTCACGATTTTAATCGGCATCTACATCTAGAGTATGATATTATCAATTGAAATGGCTTTCTTGTTCACTATTAATCGATAATAAATTCCTTAACATCTGTACGTTGACTCATTTTGTATTGTGCAAAATATGGTTGCTTTTATAGTTTGTTGATTGAAATTATATGCTGTTTGGTATGTTGAACTAGAAGAATTGAGGTTTGGTATGGTAAGATGAACAGCAAAGATATTTTGGCGGAATCTCTGAAGAACATTTGTACTGGTCAGCATCACACATTGTGACACTGCGAGTAGACCAAGTAGAGTGGCGGGCAGAGTCTGCTCTTAAAGAATGTGCAAGTTACGCATTATTCGTGATTTCAGTGCCGTCTGTCAACAAGTCAATTTTGAATTCTATGAGAACCTCTCATCGTTAAATATCCGATAAATTAGACTGTTGTTAAAGCTAGAGGTATTGCACATTGTGAAATGCGTTCTGCTTAAGTCGGTCAAACGATCATTTCTGCTGACATTTTTTAGTATTATCAATTGTCTGTGAAGGTAATGCGGCGGACGGCGCTGAGTGTTAGACTATGTATTTTTGTACGCTGACATGCCACTCTTTTTTGTGACCAACTGCAGGTTCTCGTTTCATGCTTTCCTAAATAAATAAATTTTGGATGATTATGCTACAAATTACAAGCCTCTAGTAGCAAATAAACGAAAGGCTTCCGTCTCTAGTTTCTGAAATCGCTCCGGTTATACAGACGGATGTACAGTCGAACAAAATGATAAATTCCAATCAACTAGTCATCATGATCAAAAATAGATACACCTTATAGGGTCGAATCATTTTTCTGTCGCCTGTTCTATACATTTATTCAAAGCCGTTATATCAAATTTTGCCATTTTAAACAGGCTTGGTGTATACAAATTTAACAAAATTCAATTAAAGTTCCGACATAGATTTGGAAGCTATTTTTAAATTGTAAAAATTTTATAATGATTTTACGATCCTGTCAAGTTTTATTACACGTTTATATTATATTCTCCATTTTAAATACGTTAATTATAGATTTTCTATTATTTTTATTACTTACAGTTCCTAGGGAATGATAGTGCGCTATTAGCAAGTAAGGCATGGTAAAGAGAGTAGAGTACATAACACCTGCAGTCCAACTAAAAATTATAACACTTAATTTTGCGCGTGTTAGTGCCATTAATGTCATTCCAGCACTGTAAAACATAAGTCCTCCAACATATACATATTTTGCCCTTGAAAAAATATAAATAATATTTATTATTATTATTAAAATGATGATATATATGTGAAAAACTATATTACTTCTAGTCGTCAACCGAAGATTCAAATATTATTGTTAAAATATTAATAATATATTTGGATTGGCCATATTTGCTTTTGAATGAAATGTGCTTTGATTTAAAAACAAATATTAGCCTTGATCTCGTTACTTCAAATCAACTCAGTTTGATATTACACTTTACTAATGTCATCAAATATATAAGTTATGAATCTTTACCTGGGTTTTCTTTTGATGTAACTTGAAACTTAAAACAAAAAAAAGTGCCCCAACTTATTTCAACCAAAAGTTGTTTAATTAATTTTATGGGCTGAGAAATATACATATACATATAATGCATAATAATATTTGGTTTTTTCCCTATACTTTGGTTATGGTATGCGTAAAATGCTTAAGTCAATTTCGTTGAACTTTGTCTGTAGATCGTAGAGTAAAATTATTTTTTTCAAAATAGTGTGAAATTTACAAAAAAAAAAGAAAATGTATCTTAGCGCCTCAAATATGAATTGTCGCTTCAAATTGATTACGAAGCACCTCTCAGCGGAATTTCAGTTTTTTGAAGACAGTAATATTTATTGACGATGTAAAATTGAAAATTTTTGTTTCAGGAGGAGCTCCATATGTGTGCCGTTAGCCAAATACAGAGCTGCAAAACAAAAATATTGGGGGTTTATATTGGCGTCCGCAAGCTAAAATTTGCTGTGACGACGATGTCAATGAAAAAATAAACTTGGATAATCTTGGTATTTTAGAGCACAAGGATCCAGAACATAAGTCGGGGTTTGAGAAGATTTGGCTAATCTAAAACTGTCCAAACACCTTGCAATTGCCAGCGAAGTCTGTCATCATGAATTTAAAGAGAATCTATCGGCTATCATCGACAAAAACCGGGAAATTAATATCAAAATGATCAAACATAATAAAACTATTGGAATGTATTCCAAAGCTGACTAGGAAGGTAGACCACAAAATAATATAATCATTTTATTTGATTTATAAAATGTGCTTGAAAATTGAAATAATAAATTGGTTGTAATAAGCTGTGGTATTTTTTGTAGCTTTTTCGTTCAAAACTGCTTAACAATTAAAAAAAGTAAACAAATAAATGATCTTATGTATTTTTTGTTTAAGCATTACACTACAAGCGTGAATTTGCATAATTTCAATATCTGCCTTAATTTGGTTTATACAGCATCTTAATGTTATTACAAGTTGTCGATTGAAATAAGCTGTGGGGTTTTAAAATTATGAAAAATAAAAGCTTACACGCTTTACAGGTTAATAATTGCGACAATAATATTTGGATAAAACATTGTATATTGTATCTTCATTTTAAGTTTGTAATTTTTAAAGTATTTTAAAATATACACAAATTTTACCTGAACCGTTGGATGAGCTTGTCGATAACAAGAGAATAACAAGCGCAAGATAGCGAATACATTGCCATTCCCCAGCATCCAAATCGAACACCCTCTTCGTAGTTTTGTTGCGGGATTGTACCCTCCATCGCTCTTGGATCACCATTAAATACAGCTTCACCGACAAAGTCGGTGAAGTAAAGTGAATAGCATACATGTGCCATCCAACAGAAAAGATTTGTGAGACAAATAATGCGCAAGGAGTAAGGCATATAAACAATAGAGAGTAAATAGTGCGATAAAGACTGTATTTCCACATTGCGCTGAGACATCGAATTGTTTTCGAGTGATTCATTTTCTGTCTGTATTATTGTTTCGTGATTTTCGGAAAATGAAGTTTCACCAAAGTTTTCTTTAATAGCGCTTACATTTCCTGAAGCCTCTACGTATGCCAGCTTTAATAAAGTAAGAAGATAGATGCAATTGAATTGATTAAAAGTATTATATTTTTTATTACAATATGTTTTGAGGGCATACTTGGTATATGCGTATACGTAGTTATTTTAGTGAAAAGTAAATGATAGCTTGCACCGACAAATAACAAAGACAACATTAATTCTGTATGCCGAATTTTTTTTGGATACATGGAATATCTTAGACTGAGAGATTCTTTAAACAAATATTATATATCGCGAAAAGACGAACGAACTCTTGCACATAGCGGGCGAGAGAGCGCGTTCTTGCTCTCCGTCGATACCGTCTACATCTCAAAAGGTTCAAAGCGCAGAGAGCGCTCTTCTGCAGTTATGCACTGGCCAAAGAGACCTGCGCTTAGCTTAGGTAACTAGCATAGCAATCTCTTTGATTACCGCAACAGTAACTACAACAACAACTGCAACAGTATCGACTGCTCGCTCTATTCCGTCGACTGCAAAATACGCCATCTATGAGTCACCGACCAAAACAAACCATACCAAAACTATAGTATCGACCGTCGCGCTGTCAGTTGAGTAAAATAGGAACAATGAAAAAACTAGGACAGCTGAGCAGATTGGAATGGATCGCTATATTCAAAAAATAAAAGAAAGTTGAGCCCCCTAAACTCTAAGAAAAAATTACCCGCTGTAATTCCAGCCAAGTTACGAGCGAAAAGCCCTCTAGTACTAATAGATATGTAGCTGAGGAAAGGAAGCCAAACCCATCCCCCATTTATTTCACAGAGAAAAGCTCCAGCGCTCTCGTTAACAAAATTATAGAGCTCACAGTAGATACTTCTGCGGGTATTATATCAGGCTGAATGCCCTTTAATACGATTTGCAGTCGTACAAGTAAATGGATATAGCGCTAAGACAGTCTTCAACATCTTAAACAGAGAGATACCCCTACACACTCTCAAAACTTTCCGATCAAAGCATCCAAAGCAAGCCCAGACGTCTTCTTTTCGACTGCAGACAGATCCTTGTTTCGCCCCGGAAACTTAACCAAAAACATGACATTCTCAAGTGCATTAAAAACGGGACTGTTGCCCCCTGCCTCAAATACACAGTATTTGCAAGGAACACACCCAGAACTGAACACGACACAACAGCAGTAACCACCGGGGCAGCAACAGAGCAAATTTGAAGCAATGTTATGTAACTTGCAGGAAAGCCTTATATAGTTCATGTCACTAATGCGTTCATCGATCCAAGATTTAATGCGAAACCAAAATGTTTTGAAACAAATACATCCATCCAAAATAATCAATGAATTCCATACGTACATATATCTACGTGTAACGCTAATGGCGTTTCACAGCATAAACTTAAGTTAGCTCAAATCCTATTCGAAAAACACATCGATGTAATGCTACTCTCAGAAACTCACCTTACAAACAAATATAATTTTAAAATACGAGGCTACTTATTCTACGGAACAAATCATCCCGATGGCAAAGCGCATGGTGGAACTGGTATTCTTATTAGAAACCGTATCAAGCACCATTGCCATACAGAGTTTGGTGAAAACTATCTACAGGCCACATCAGGAATGTCTTTCAAATCTCTCATTTGATCACTCGCCTGTTCTAATTCATCAACTCCGTCAGCCAGAAAACGTTGATCAGCAGATTACATTGACTTCACAAAATACTAAATGGGTTAGATACAAAAATTATATAAGTTGACACATTGAGCTAAAAAGTCTTCTCAGTGCCAAAGATAACAACGACAAGTTTGTTAACGCAGTTGAGTCCGTCTTAGTCACCGCCGCTCGGTTCCAAAACAAGACAAGTCTTCAAATCAAGAATGGCAATACCACAGATCGCCATCTGCACGGCAAAGGTTAAAAGAGGCCACACGTTAACTAACCAAAGCCTTAAACAAAGAAGAAGCATATGCCGAACGCCGCTACATAGAGAAATTATCAACATCTTCTACAAAACACTCACTATGGAGAGCTCATTCAAGTCCGAGCTCACAAACAGACACCGCGACGCCTATACGGAGCCCCGCAGGCGGCTTGGCCCGCAGCGATAGAAAGAGAGCCAGCACATTTACCGCTCGCCCTTAAAATGTTTTCCATCCGAATCCTGCCACACTTCCGGCTTTAACAGCAACAGCATGAGCCAATCGAGTTCCTCCCAAACGATATCTTTAATATTATTAAAAAGCAACTGAGACCGAAAAGGTCCCCGGGCTGCGACTTTATAACTCATAAAATGATTATTGAGCTTCCATATTGTGCCGTATGCACTATCACCCATCTTTTCAATGCCATCAAAAAAATAGGCCACTTTCCATACAGATGGAAAAGTCTATCATCATAATGATACCGTAGCCAGGAAAAGATCACACACTGCCCTCGTCGTATAGACTTATAAGCCTATTTTCATGTTATTTTGTGTATCAAAACTTTTATAAAAATGCATACTGACTCGGATTAATTCAACAAAATTCCTTTGCATCAATTTGGCTTTTGTGAAACACACGGAACTATTGAGAAGGTCAACCGCATACCAGCAGAAATACGAAACGCTTTTGAAAATCGGGAATACTGCACTGAAATATTCTTGGACGTCTAGCAAGCATTCGACAGAGTTTGGTTGGATGGCCTAATGTATAAAGTAAAATCAATTTGCAGTGAGATCCAACACTGCTTTGTCTGACGATCATACTATTGGAGCTGGAGTTCCCCAAGGTGTACTTCGCCAACATTATACGAACTCTACAGAGCAGACATCCCAAAAAGCACACGACTTACAACATCTACCTTTGCTGACGATTCAGCTATTCTCAGCCACTCCAAATGCCCAATACAAGCATCTGCGCAACTATCTCTTAATCTGCTCGA
This sequence comes from Drosophila lacertosa, assembly GCA_004143845.1. Taxonomy (NCBI): domain Eukaryota; kingdom Metazoa; phylum Arthropoda; class Insecta; order Diptera; family Drosophilidae; genus Drosophila; species Drosophila lacertosa. The sequence continues at coordinate 362 of SCDZ01000929.1, read as the reverse complement.
CATAGACAAAAATGCAAGCACGTTACGTTTACTCAGAACAGGCTACATTGCCCAACGCTTACATTAAACAACACCGCATTCCCGCAAGCAAACGAAGTAACATATCTGGGAGTCCACCTCGACAGAAGACTCACATGGCACAGGCACATTGGCTTATTAACGCTGGCTCGCCTTTTAGTCTACTCAACAAGGTCCTGCTCTACAATTCTGTGCTAATACCTATATGGACATATGGCTTCCAGTTATGGGGGAATGTAATAGTTATATTGATATCATTCAGAGAGTCCAGTCAAAGATATTGAGAACCATCACCGGGGCACCGTGGTATGTTCGAAACGACAACATACAAAGAGACTTGAAAA